>MU227500.1:415614-426204 GCA_018584345.1 Thuja plicata | reverse complement strand
GAGGGGGAGGAGATGTTTTGGGGGGAGAATAAACTGGTGGAGGAGGAGACTTATGATATGGCTTAGGTGGAGAATGGACTGGTGAAGGCTTATGGTGAGGAGGAGGAAATGTTGGAGATGGCTTGGGAGGAGAAATCTCATGGACAGGTGGTGGTGGAGATTTGTGAATGTAATGGGGAGGAGAGAGGGGCTTTGGAGGAGGATGTGGCTTCACAACTGGAGGCATGGGAACCGGTGATGGCAGGTGGACCGGTGGAGGAGGGGACTTGTAGTAGTATGCCTTTGGAGGAGGATTGGCATATGATGGCATTACTGCAGCCAAAATGAAGGCTGCAATAAAAACCAGCAAGGACATGCTACTGAACTTCATCTTGCCTCTTGAGTCCATCATCCCTGCTATGAGATAACTGGCTTACATACCCAAGTACTTATAGTAGTTGATGGCTTGGTATAAGCTTCTTGTTTGAACACATTGGCTACGTGTAATGCATCCTTAGCTCTCGTGTCGGAGTGGGGTTTCTTTAACAATCAAAGCGCGTGGGAGAAAATATCTAGTTTGAAAAAAATTGCATCTTATCTGAAGTCAATGACAGTATTTGTAATTTGTGGGGTCAGGGATTTAAAGCATGTTTTGAAAGTAGGATAATCCAATGCTTATGGACGTCAATATGTGAAAGCAATCTCCTTTCTAGCTGTAAATCACAATTGAAAATGTTCCCCAAACCTAATTAATGTAGATGGTTGCCCCTCCAATTTGGCATTTTTTTAGTCACCGTCTGTTCCAAACCTGCTTTTTGCAAGTGTGGCCTGTGGCAGTTTTTATAATGAAAAACTCGAGAGTTGTTAATGTTGACTCTCTGCTCTCCATATGTTTAGTTGATTAATTTATGCCAAACTATTGAAAGTGGTCCAAGTTTCCTTAAATTAAGTTTCGTATCCTTCATTGTCAATGTCTTTGTCAGGGTATACTCTTTTTCAATACCGAAGAAAATAGAAGCAGAACAATCAAATGGGACAAAACATGGAGGTAATCAAGAGACTCGTGATTAGATTGAGTTGGAAGGACTAAGTCATCCTCTCATAATTTCAGAGGGTTCCAAGTTTCACTAAGATGGTTTCTTCGACCAACTATTATTGATCGCCTACTTTAAGTAAAGGTGGAGGAATATCCAGATTCTATAGAATAATGTGAAACCGCGTGTGCGCTGATGGGGAAAGTTGGTACCCTACGTACTCAAGCGTACAACTAAAATATATTTTACCTCATAAAAAATTAAATTAAATCCTTTTCGTATATTTATAATATTTATAAAATATTGTTATAGTGATTTCTAATGTAGGATTTTATATCATTCATAATGTAGTTTAGTTATTTGATAAGTTCAAGTGTTTTGACTGAAACTTCTTTGGCTTAGAGTTAAAGATTGAAGGGTATATGAGTCAAGGTGTGAGGGATATCTATTCTGCCAAATTCATAATCCTAACCTCCTCTTCAAGACTTGACCTCTAGTGAACATATTAAAAATCATTCAAATTAATAAACAAACCAAATATCTATTGGCATAATTGATTTTTATATTAAAGTTGTCATTAAATCAATTTTATAAAAACTAAGTATATTTTTATATAATATAAATTCTTGAACTTTTCTTTTTTATCAATCGGATTTCGAGTTTTTGTTATTCTAGTTATTTCTATTTTGACTTAATTTATATAATTAGTTATATTTTAGAAAAAAAACAATACATATGAACACTTCAATTATATAAAGTAATCCATAATTTATTACAAGATTTTTAGATGTTATTACGATGATATGACATGTAGATGAACTAGTTACACCGAAGGCGTTCCCTTATATGAAGTGGACGAGCTGATTTTCCTCGATCAATG
The DNA here is from genome assembly GCA_018584345.1 of Thuja plicata. Classification (NCBI taxonomy): domain Eukaryota; kingdom Viridiplantae; phylum Streptophyta; class Pinopsida; order Cupressales; family Cupressaceae; genus Thuja; species Thuja plicata. Next base: position 424,311 of record MU227500.1, on the reverse strand, counting down.
ATTCACAATGTCTTAAAGGCATTGACGACCATCAAATACATGCTGGCCTTTGGTTTTCATCTCCGAATTTTTTCTATTTTAAACACACCCACCACTCACAAAAAAGTGTGTACATTTAAAAGTTGCTTGCAAAGCTAGAGGACATAGCGGATTAAAGATATGCCTTATGTTGTTCTACTAAAATGTTAATAGTGTCTCCACCAGTTTGCTCTAAATACATGGAGGCATCGTCGAACTGACATGCCACATGAAGTGTTCTTACTTCCTCTTAATATTAAATAAAAAAAAAGTACACATTAATGGAAGTTTGGATTATTCATACCTTCAACTTTATTTTGAAAGTTTACTTTTACAGTTTTGTTATAGCGTTTTCACTCATGTGTTTAAGGTATTTCAATGTTTCTAAAGTTTAAACTTTTATGGTTTTGTTATAGAAATGGACAACATTGGATTAGGTGTACAATCCAATACAACGTCTATATAATTCTCCTATATAAACACTCTAGAAAGCTATTCAACCATAATTCTATTATGCCCTACCTATTGCGAACACCTAACACTTAATAAGATACATCAACTCACAGTATTACTATTTCCTTGCCCCATGGAATCTCCAAATGCAAACCCCTCCAACATAATACCAATTCTTATACTGTCGCAATATAGATAAACTGAAATTCTAAAATACTGCCCAAAAAATTTCCTTTCAATCAACACACCTACATAAAGAGCACTAAACTACACCAAAACATTGGAATTGAGAGAAGACAACATCAATGCCAATACCCAAAAAACATTAGAACACAATCTAAACAGAAACACCAAGTTTGAACCTATAAACACCTTTGCAGCAGATTATCTAAATGTTGCAACATTTACATACATACTCTTTGAATGCAAACACCCCCACAGCTGATACCACTATCCAAAATAATCACTCATCATACAATACCCACAAGTGAAATAGTCTCACACTACCATACTATTAGTCAGTAATAAATTAAACACATGAACTATGACAACTAAGAAAGCAAAGCACAATTCAATAAATAGCCTACCCAAGATTATTCTTCATACTAACTTCACCCAACAAAAAACCATGTACTCTCCATAAATTGACACCATCCAATTCAAGTCGACGATACCGACCAATTTTCATGGATAGAAAGAGTATGTATGACCCAAGGATTCGAGCATAAACTAATTATCTATTCTTTCTTGAAGGCCCCTAGTTCTCTAACCCCTTCAAAGAGCCCATAATTCTACAAACATACTCTTTCTTTGCATGGAAATAAATATCAATACAAACCAAAAACAATTAGAAACTAAACCAAATTAACATCCTACACTGGAATGCACATCCACACATTCTATAGAATTTTACTTCTACCCACCAAATGATATACAAACATAAACAAAAATAAAATAAAGTAAACAAAAACAAAGCAATCGACATAATCAATTATTTTAGCGTTCAACCACCAATCCATATCTACTAACATTAGAAATACATAGTTTACCAGTGATCACCCAAAATAACTTCTCTACCCCTTCATTATGCATCTCTGAAATGAGCATTGTCACAACTAAAAGTGACAATAATAATTGCAGAACAATACCGATCAATACCATACCTAAAATAGATGACTTGGTGACACAATCAAAGCTTGATTAAATCATACTTCATTTCTATATTCACCCTATCTATCCTATTCCACTTACCCAAGAATTTTTTTATTGTTGATTGAGTGTGCCTCTTAATTAATTCTTACCTACCATGTAGAGAATTAAATTGCACTTCATTTTCGACTACAACAAACCTCCTCCCCCAACCACATACAAAAAATCCTCAATGGTGTGAGAAAACATTCAGGTGAGACATAACATCCTAGCAATAGAAACACACAATCACCCCACTCTCTGTGCTTGGACAACTTCTCACATTCCATCTGACAGAATTGGACAACTTTCTGGCCATGCAAGATAATTTTCCAGCATTAGACAACTTTCTGGGAATAAAATTTAAACTAATATCCTATCAGATAAAATATTATTTGACATTTGAGTCTTGTTATCAAGTTGTAATTATTATATTAGAACCTCAAGTAAGTGGAATGATTGTAAAATTACCACATAAGTGACATCAATATTATGTATTTTATTTAATATTTTGGTATTCAGGTCAAACAAGTGTGTCATTTTATATGTTCTTATACCTTTTGGTATTATTGGATAAAAATAATGTAGATAACACTTAAATTTGGAATTAAAATGAATTCAAAGTTAGAAAACGTACAGTTTGATTATTGAAATAACTTTATTTTGTGTTTCTTATCATATTTGTTTGTGAGGACTTTCTTCTTTGAAGGACAATTTTTGGGTTATTTATTTGGTCTTTGGCATCGATGAGTGGTATAGATAACCTTCCCCTTCATTCCTTGTTTTATTTTTCTTATGTTAGAGCCTCTTGCAATCTCGCTAGCCCTGGATAGTTATCACCTTCATGGGATAGTTTGTTGTAAGATCAAGTGTCTAGGACTATTTCAGTTCCCTAATCATTTTCATTACTTCAAATTTTATTTTCCATTATGTTCCTTGTAGTTTTTGAGTGTTATGTTAAGAATGAAGGCCCAAATAGAGGCCTTTTTTGGCTCACTAGATTTTCTTATGGTCTTACAACATGTCCTAAAACTCTAGCACCAAATCATGAGTACAACAATAAAGAAACATAATAACATAGATGTAAGACACTAGTTAACTCATGGGAGTATCTCTCTGGCATACTTGTGTCGTACCTGGGTTCTAGTATCCTCTTGTGCACTATTTTCTATTATTTCATCACTAGTGAGTATTTCAATCTTTTCTTGAGGAAGCTTCATAAAAAAATACCCTTGGTCAAATTTGTCTCTCTAGATTGTCACTTCATAAACAAATTTCAAATTCAAAGCGTTATGGAAATTTTGGCATTGGAAAGCATGGTGTTACTTAGAAGTGACTTATCCTCATTTCTATATGTGGATGGTTTCTATTTTATAGTAATAAATCTTCTTGTGAGGGTTTCTACTTGTGTTTAGGTTTTTTATATTGGATGGTTTTTACACCCTCATCCTAAAAATTTTGAAAATTGATGGTTACATCATTATAGTTTTTGATTGCTGGTAAAAACATGTTTTATGGGGACCTGAAACCCCTTACAACCATTACAAAAAGATAGAAAACATAAAAAGAACTAAACCAAGACAAGACTGAGACCCAGCCCACAACACCTAGAACCAAACAGAAAACCAGAGAAAAAAGATAGAAACGAGCTAGGCCCTCCGGCAACCAAAAGCCAAAATACGGAGCAGCAAAAAAATAGGGGAACTGTAGGAACTAGGAAAACTCCAGGAGAGTGCCTTCCGCTTCCTTCTTAGCCTCAAAGACCTTCTTGATGGCAGTGTTGAAAATTGAAAGCTACGAAATCCTGTCTTGGATTTTCTTCTTCTTGGCCGAACGCATGCACTTTCCCGGACCTGCATCTTCCATGTCATATTTTTCATCATCAATATTCACATTTGGAGATCCATAATCCAACTCTGTTTTAGTGGAAATAAAACACTCCATAGTGGAACCCATGAAGATATTGTTATCCTTCATGTGTTTCTTCAAAGTGCTCTCCAGAATGTCAAATTTGTCATGCAAAGTCTTCAAATTTTTTCCATCCTCCTTGTTTTGTTTACCATCAACCCCTGCCAACCCAAAATCTTGATTACCTTGGATAAGATCAACATGAGAAGACAAATCTCTAAAGCTGAGATGGAGGCTTTTGAATGGTTACATCATATAGTTAAGTTGTGTTATCTATCTATCATTTCATTACCTATGTGGGTGTCTTTGGTGATTTTTAGAGTTCATAGTGTGGCTTGGTGTAGATTTTAGACTGATGATTCACTCTTCTTATCTATATATATATTTTTTAAAATAAGATCATGGTTTGGTTCTCAAGTGTACTTTTAATGTGATTTTAGCCTCTTTTAGGTGCATCAAGCGATGGTTTAATCTTGTAATTGATAAGTCTTCTATTGGTGCCACTATTTTTTGTAGAAATGGTGAAGTCATCCACGTTGTGTTTGTCTTTGTATCATTCTATTTCACATGACGCTTTTGTGCATCTTGTTGTACAATGTGACATATTCTTGATACTTCATAGTTTTTTTAAAAAAGTTGCTCATTTGATGAAGGTCCTATGTGTGTGGCTAGGAGCACTACATGAGGAGAAGAGTGGAATGCATATGTTTTTAAGGGACATATTGGGGGCTAGTAATAAAAATTATTGGCAATGGACAGAGAATAAACATTATATAAGTAGGTAGGAGAAAATAATATTTTCAAGGGAATGTTAAAGTGGGATTCAAACTTTTCTATCCATAAATTTGATAGTTTGATCGGTAGTCTTCATCCACCCTTTAAATTGACATGTATATGTCGCACATTTTCATATAATAATTTTGAGTGCATAAAAAGTAGTGCACATTAGCACCATGAAAGCAAGAAAATGACCACTTAGATACAACTTATTTAATAATTAAAAATTCTTCCTTTAAAATAATCAACAGAATGCTTAATCTCTTTAATATAAATAAAAAATTATCATTATATTGAAATCAATATATTATCAATTCTTATAAATACTAGCACTCATTTCAAAATGACTTTGACTAAAATCTAGTAATCTACTTTAGAGTCAACAAAAATTATACTTATTTACACATAACTAAAAAGAAAATTACACCCATTTACACATAACTAAAAAGAAAATTACACTAATCTACACATGACTAAAATGAAAAGTTGTGCTACTTTAGAGTAAAAGAAAATTACAATCTACACATGACTAAAATGAAAATTACACACATCTACATATGTCTAACAGCATACACATTGTACATTGAAATGCAGCTGTTAGTTTCTTACAACTTTTGCATTTATCTTCATATTTAATTATTGATGTCTGAAGATTTATAAGCTACTGTGGACGCTTACCATTTTCATCTAATTTGCAGTTCATTAATTCCTAACTTGTCCAAATCGGGTAAGTTGGTATAAGAAAATGCTTATACACAATCATTTAATTAACCCAAATTTATGTAAATCGGATATATTTCCATACGCACATATATAAATTGATTTTGCAAAGAGTATTAATACTGAGGCTTTGTTTTCTTTTAAAAGAAAACACAAAATCACAATTAGTCCAAAACAAACACTCGGATACTTCATCATAAAATTAAACATTGACATGATTTATTATATCGAATATGTAGTACATAAAATGCATACGATCGAGATCCATATGTATATGTAGTTACACAGTTCAATAAGCTTTTGCCATGCATAGACGAAAGATGAATACGTTATTGTATCTTTAACTAGCTCCTCTTCAAATCTTCAAACTTCCAAAGAGTAAGCTGGCAACCTGCAGTGAGTAAACATAGAGTAAGATAAGTGGCACTTATGAAAGACATTCTTAACCAATAATTGCAAGGCCTAATTGCAATAGAAAGATAAAACCCCAAATTTCTAATGAATTGGATACCTTATTAGCTATTTCAAAGATGAATTAGTATGGAGGAGGTGGGGACTTGTAGGAGTAGTGATGGGTAGGTGGTGGGTAGACTGGGGATTTAGAATGGGGAGGTGGGTGAATGGGTGGGGAAGGAGAGTGGTGAGAGGGCATCACTTCCACCTTTGGAGGAGGTGGAGATTTGCGTTGATATGGAGGGGATACTGGTGTCTTTGGTGGCTTCTCATGGTGAGGGGGAGGAGATGTTTTGGGGGGACTATAAAGTGGTGGAGGAGACTTATGATATGGCTTAGGTGGAGAGTGAACTGGTGAAGGCTTATGGCGAGGAGGAGGAGGAAATGCTGGAGTTGGGTTGGGAGGAGAAATGTCATGGAGAGGTGGAGGTGGAGATTAGTGAATGTAATTGGGAGGAGAGAGGGGCTTTGGAGGAGGATGTGGCTTCACAACTGGAGGCATGTGTTGGAATTATATTGAGATAATTTGTACTGAGAGGGGAGTGGTGAATCAATGCCTCTAAAACGTTTCTTGGTTAGCCCATTAACCCTTAGTCATTATTTTGTAAAATAACTTATCTATCTGTTCATCTTTCTTTATGCATGTGAAGTCATATCATACATTCCATTTGATGTGTAACAGTAAAAGAAACATACATGAAATTTGATAACACATAACACAAAATATGGTATCGTAGAAAACTCCTGTTAAGGAAGTAAAAATTACGGTGGGGATTGTTACCCAAAAACTTCACTATCTGCAGATAAGAAGAGCCAGTTAAGGCTTACAATTTTGGTCACTTCTGATGACCTACCCTGTTAGGAGTATTACAGTGGAGACCTATTAAGATCTACTTCGTTTGAAGCTTTCAACAACACTGTTAAGTGTGCACTCTGTTAAGAGATTTACAAAGGACAGTTAAGTCCACCTTCTACAAAAGGATTTTAGATGTGATGCACTTGTTAGAATGCAACTACATAGGTCTTTGATCTGATGATAAATGCAATCTTCAATTACTGATAACAGATCCTATAAAGCTCCAAAAATACTATTAATCATCCTTCCATGATTGAGTATTACCTTTGTCTGCTCGTCGGTAGCCTCTGTGTGTTCTTGGTAACTAATGTATTCTATTTCTGCTCTTTGCATGAATTCTGCCTTCTTCTCCTTAGATGCTCTTTGTGGCTATCAATTATAAAGAATTCATGTAATCACAATTGAGTACAAACATCTATTTATACTAATCTAGGCTCAATTCTTGATTCATGCATTTACACGTTAACTCTAGATTCAAGATATATAACTTGATCTTGATCTGTAGTTAGATATGCTTTTGATCCATTAGGATGCATTAAAGCATTTACATAAAGCATGCATGACCATCTAATATGATTTAAAACAAAAATAAAACTCTATAAATAGATTTACATTGCTTTAATCGATGTGTAAAACTTAGATCCATAATTTGCGGGTTCTTGATCTGTCTGTCGGTTCTGATGGTCAATTTTCTTGATCGTCGGTGTTCCTTCTTGAACATGTCGTCGGGTATGCTTGTCTATTCTTGTCGGGTTGATTTTAGAAAATGTGTTGTCGGTAATGCTTGTGCTCGCAATGCTTGTCACATTTATACTTAGCATTTTTCTCAAAATTCTTTGTGCTGTCGGGTATGCTTGCATTTCACCTGTACTGCTTGTGGTTCACCGGTGATGCCTGTTGTCTACCGGTAATGCTTTATGTCTATGTTTTTCCTCTAAGTATATACTAATGGAAAAATAATGTCATCAATCTCCCCCTTTGACATTAGTATCAAAAACATGATATGTGAAACATACTGAGTGTATTAGTACGTACACCTGTGTATACTTCTGCCTTATTATTCATTTGAATGACTCCCCCTATGTATGTGCCGGTAAGTGTAAGTATATATATATATCCTTTATCTTTTTGTTTCTTTTTTTGATATATGTATTGTCTGGATATTTGTATTGTACATAGCTATATACATTGCCTTTCCTCCCTTTTTGATTCTAAGGACAAAGGTGCTTACAACTTCTCAAAAAGGTGGGAATGTGAGGATTTGACTTCCTCCATCATTTTCTCCCATTTTTCTTTCAGCATTTCTAGAGACATGTGCTCTAGTGAAATTCTTACTGTAATATCATAGATGTTGTCTATGAAAGACATCTCCGAGGTTGCTATCAGATTTCTAGCCTCTAAGATATGCTGCTAAAGTATTGTGAGATTTGGTAAAATGTGTGCTTGTAATTCTGTAAACTCTCCTCTGATGTCAATTACTATGTCATGATGTACCTTTATGCTCTCAGCATTTGAGGTTAGGCTTTGTGCACTCTTAGTGACATTAGAATCAATTTCTGTATGTTTGTCACTGTTCTCTTTTGCAAATTTGTCAAGTGTGCACATCTTCTGAACTAAGGTTATTGCCTCTGCAATCATTGGTTCAAGTTCATCACTAAGTTCTGAGAGTTTAACCTTGTTCAATGCCACTTCTTGGCTTATCTTATCAATTAGCTTGTATTCATATTTCTTCTCTGCGTGTTCTTCCATTGCTTGGTCGGCTTCTATCCCTTGTTCTGTGATAGCGTCGGTAAGAACAACAATTTGTTCCTTAACTGAAGCATTTTCATCAATTTTTACTTCAGGAACCAGTTTTTGGAGTATTTCTTTGGATTTTTCAAGTACCATATTTTCTTTGTGTTCTTTGATCATCTTCTTTTGTATGGCTTTTCGTTAACAGAGCACTCCAAACTCTTGAATTTTGTCATTGTCCAAAGTGGTGATGTCCCAATTTGGTACTTCAATGACTTCATCTAGTGTGACAGCCAATATGTCTTTCTTTACTATTTTCTTCTTCTTCTTCTTCTTCTTCTTTGGCTGGTTGGCGGTGGCAGATTGATGTAATACCATCTGCAAAGCCTGTGATTGTGTAGATTTTGTTGGTGAGTGTAAAGAGGTTGAGGCATCCTTTTGTACCTGTTATGTGATCACCAGCCAATTTTGTGAAGACGTCTCCTCATGATCCTTGGGTGTGTCAATAGATGAATCTTCCTTTTGTTTCATCTCCTCATTTCTCTTTACTTCCTCACTCTTTCCTTTCTCTTCAATCTTCTTTGATGTGTCCT
>MU227500.1:389092-410458 GCA_018584345.1 Thuja plicata | reverse complement strand
AAGAGATTTACAAAGGATGGTTAAGTCCACCTTCTACAAAAGGATTTTAGATGTGATGCACTTGTTAGAATGCAACTACATAGGTCTTTGATCTGATGATAAATGCAATCTTCAATTGCTGATAACAAATCCTATAAAGCTCCAAAAATACTATTAATCATCCTTCCATGATTGAGTATTACCTTTATCTGCTCGTCGGTACCTCTATGTGTTCTTGTTAACTGATGTATTATGTTTCTTCTCTTTGCATGAATTCTGCCTTCTTCTCCTTAGATGCTCTTTGTGGCTATCAATTATAAAGAATTCATGTACTCACAATTGAGTACGAACATCTATTTATACTAATCTAGGCTCAATTCTTGATTCATGCATTTAGACGTTAACTCTAGATTCAAGATATACAACTTGATCTTGATCTCTAGTTAGATATGCTTTTGATCCGTTAGGATGCATTAAAGCATTTACATAAAGCATGCATGACCATCTAATATGATTTATAACAAAAATAAAACTCTATAAATAGATTTATATTTCTTTAATCGACGTGTAAAACTCAGATCCACAATTTGCGGGTTCTTGATCTGTCTGTCGGTTCTGATGGTCGGTTTTCTTGATTGTCGGTGTTCCTTCTTGAACATGTTGTCGGGTATGCTTGTCTGTTCCTATCGAGTTGATTCTGGAAAATGTGTTGTCGATAATGCTTGTGTTCACCAGTAATGCTTGTCACATTTATACTTAGTATTTTTCTCAAAATTCTTTGTGCTGTCAGGTATGCTTGCATTTCACCGGTACTACTTGTGGTTCGTCGGTGATGCCTGCTATCTGCCGGTAATTCTTTTTTTCTGTGTTTTTCCTCTGAGTATACTAATGGAAAAATAATGTCATCAGCATGGGAACCGGTGATGTCAGGTGGACCGGTGGAGGGGGAGACTTGTAGTAGTATGCCTTTGGAGGAGGATTGGCATATAATGGCATTATTGCAGCCAAAGTAAAGGTTGTAATAAAAAGAAGCAAGGACATGCTCCTGAACTTCATCTTTCCTCTCAAGTCCCTCTTCCCTAGTATGAGATAACTGGCTTACATTACCCAAGTATTTATAGTAGTTGATGGCTATATAGTAGGCTTGGTAGAAACTTCTTGTTTGAACAGATTGGCTACGTGTAAAGCATCCTTCACTCTCGTGTCGGAGGGGATTTCTGTAACAATCGAAGTCCATGGAAGAAAATTTTGAGTTTGAAAAAAAATGCATCTTATCTGAAGTCAATGATAATATATGTAATTTGTGGGATCAGCGATCTAATGCATGTTTTGAAAGTAGGAGAATTCAATGCTTATGGACTTCATGTGAAAGAAATCTCCTCTCTAGCTGTATATCACAATGGAAAATGTTCTTGAAACCTAATTAATGTAGATGGTTCCCTTCAAATTTAGCATTTTTATAAGTCACCATCTTTAGATAGATAGTTTGTAGATAGTTGCAAACCTACTTTTTGAAAGTTGGCCTTTGGTAGTTTTTATAATGAAAAACTAGAGAGTTTTTTATCTTGACTCTCTACTCTCCATGTGTTTAGTTCATAATTTATGCCAAACTATTGAAAATGGTTACACTTTCCCTAAATTAAGTTTCATTTCCTCCATTGTCAATATCTTGGTCATGGTATACCCTTTTTCAATACCGAGGAAAATAGAAAAAGCATAATAGTGCAAATGGGATAAAACATGGAGGTAATCAAGAGAATTGTGATTAGATTGAGCTAGAAGTGTAAAGAATATAGACTCACTCTATATTCTGGAAACACACAGGGAATGCTTTGTTTTAGCAATGAAATAAATTCAAGAAACCCCAAACAGGGTAGAGCATAAACACAGAACACAAATGGAGATATGAAAGCTTTCTTCCTTGCTTCTATTAACTGGAAATTACTTCTACAAGTGAAATAAACTTGCAGCTATCTGAGGCTGCATACAAAATACTTTGAGCTTCTCAAAGCTCTTAGAAAATTATCTGAAGCAATCACTGCTTAACAAAATAATCGATTACAACTGTTGTTGCAAAAACAAGTCTCTGATAAAATAGAGCACTTAAAAAATAAACTAATTTGCTACTGCTGCAAAATAAACTTCTTACAAGTCTATTCTTCTTGTTGAAAGAATAAATACATTCTTTCACTTATAAAGTAATTATTGTCCAAATAAAATATCAGAAGTCTAAAGAAGAAATTAGATTTCTCCAAAATCTGATTTGAATTTATCTCAAAAAAGTCCACACAAAATATGATATTCTTTGAGCAATAAAACATAGGAGATTTTCAACTTTTGGAAAGTCAAAGAAAGAGGCTCAAGCAATCAGATTTTATTCTAAAAATACAACACTCCCCCATTGTCTTGAGCTTACAAAACACGATCATGCTTGATCCAAATGAACTATGCCCAAATTTCTCCTTAGGCGCTCAAAACTTGCAATGCCCAATGGCTTGGTAAAAATGTCTACTAGCTATTGCTCTGACCTAAAAAAATCCATTTTTATTTGACCATTCTCAACTAATTCTCTGATAAAATGATACCTGATTTCAATGTGCTTTCTTCTTCCATGAAACACAGGATTTTTTGACAAAGCTATTGAGGAAATACTGTCACAAAATATTGTGGTTCCATCCTCTTATGCTTCCTTCAATTCTGCCAAGATCCTTCTCAGCCAAATGTCTTGACATGCTGTTGCATTTGCTGCTATATATTCAGCCTCTATTGTAGATTGAACAACTATGGGTTGCTTCTTAGAAGCCCATGAGATTACACTTGAACCCATGTGAAAGACATATCCGGAAGTGCTCTTCCGATCATCCAAACTCCCTGCCCAATCACTGTCTGTGTAACCAATCAATCCAAAATCATTTTCTACAGTATACAAAATACCATATCCCTTGGTGCCATTCACATACTTTAATATTATCTTTCCCGCTAGCCAATAGGATTCCTTTGGAGTTTCCATAAATCTTGAAATCAAACTTACTGCATGCATTATGTATGGTCTAGTTGATGTTAAGTACATCAAACTTCCAACTAAGCTTTTAAACAAAGTTGGATTCACATTGCTACTGCAATCATTCTTGCCTAGCTTTAGACCTACCATAGTTGGCATTGGGGCAGTCTTTCTATTATTCTACATTTTAAATCTCTCCAAGATTTGATTTGCATATATTTCTTGAGAGATAAAAATTTCATCATGCATTTGTTTTACTTCTATGCCTAGAAAATATCTCAAGAGACCTAAGTCTAACATCTCAAACTCTCTTTTCATGGCCTCTTTAAAATAAGTAATGAGGAAATCATTATCCCCAATAAAGATTAAATCATCAACATACAAGACAACAATTTAAATATTACCATTTGCTTCCTTGATGTAAAGACTGGGCTTACCATTGCTTTTGCAATAGCCATTGCTCATCAAATATGAGTCAATTCTGCTATACCATGCCCGTGGAGCTTGCTTAAGCCCATAAAGAGCCTTCTTCAACCTATAAACTTTACCTTCATGACCCGAAACTTCATAACCAGGTGGCTGCTCCACATAAACCTCTTCTTTCAATACTCCATTCAAGAAGTCAGATTTCACATCCATTTGATATACCTTCTATTTGTGCTGGGTTGCAATTGCTATGACAGCACACACGGTTTCCATTCTTGCAACAGGGGTGTAGGTTTCATCATAATCTCTACCAAACTATTGTTTATACCCCTTGACCACCAATCGAGCCTTATACCTATCTATTTTTCCATCAGCATTGCTCTTGGTCTAGTAGACCCACTTAACTCCAATAACTTTCTTGTTAGGAGGTAAATTAGTGAGCTCCCAAGTTTCATTTATTTTTATTGCATCTATTTTCTCATCCATGGCCTTACACCATTTTTCTTCATTTTCAGCATCCTCAAAATAAATTGGATCACTATGAGAAAATAATGCAAAATTTATATTTTCATTTAATTCATTTTCATACCTTTCATCTTGGTATATTTCCCTTAGACTCTTGGTCTTTCATGGGACTAGGGAGGTGAAAGTGGGATCACTACTCTCAGTATTGTTGTTGTTGGTCTCTGTTGGGCTAGTTTTCTGCCTTCTGGAGCCTTCTATATATGTTGTTATATCATCTTGTTGTTCATTAACATCATCATCTTCAGCAATAATAGGCACTTTACTTGAAGTGCTTGATGATTTTTCCACCAAGCCATCCCATGACTCATTCTCAATGAACTCCACATCTCTTGAAAAAAATGATCTTTTTGGTGACAAGATTATTCAATCTATATGTCTTTGAATCAAGACTGTATCCCACGAAGATGCACTTCACACCCTTGTCATCCTACTTTTTCCTTTCCTCCTTTGGCACATGTGCATATTCTACACACCCAAACACTCTCAAGTGTTCAACTGTCCATCTATGCTTTGCCCATTCTTCCAATGGAATCTTGTTACAGACTGCCTTTGTAGGACTTCTATTTATTAAATAGACAGCTGTTGCTACAGCCTCTCCCAAATATTCAACTAGGATTCCTTTTTCTTTCATCATACTTCTTACCATCTCAATGATGGTCCTATTCTTTCTTTCAGCCACTCCATTTTGCTGCAAAGTATAACTGGCTGTTAGCTCCTTCTTTATGCCATTCTGCTTGCAAAATTTCACAAAAAATATTGGAGGTATATTCCCCCCTCTATCCGACCTTAGGAATTTTAGATTGTGTCCACTTTCTTTTTCAGCCTAGGCTTTAAATTCTAAAAACTTATCAAAAACTTCAGATTTATTTTGCATAAAATACACCCATGTTCTACGACTGAAATCATCTATGAAGGTCATAAAATAAGTAGTCCCCCCAATGGAAGTGATTTTCATAGGGCCAACTGAATCAATATACACCAACTCTAATGGTGCTCTTGCCCTTCTAGAGTTTCCATAATTAAAGGGCAGCCTATGATGCTTACCCAAAATGCAAGCCTCACACTTGCTACTGAACTCTTTAATACATGGCAAATCATCTACCATTATTTTCTTGGACAATACAATTAAACTAGCATAGCCAAGATGTCCATACCTTAAATGTCATAGCTTGGACGGGTCTTCAATCACGCTCTTGAAGGCTGGTTGTTGTACTATTGTACATGCTTTCTTGGGAGATGCAGCTGCTGAAATTGAAGAGAAACACATTTGTACCTTCAATGGAAACATTCAATTCTTTTTCATTTGGACTGCTGCAATTATTTTCTTACTCCCATCCTTCTCATAAATGACACAATGGTCATTCTCCATCAGCACTTTATATCCATTTTGAATGAGCTGTCCAACACTCATCAAATTGTGCTTTATCCCTGGGGCAAAATAAACATTCTGAATTTCTTGTTTCTCACCTTGCTTGGTGCGGATCATAATAGATCCTTTTCCCACAATTGGAACAATTCCATTGTTCTACATTCTAATCTCAAATTTAATAGATTTATCAATGAAAGAAAAAAGACTTTCATTACCACTCATATGGTTACTACAACCGTTGTCCAAATACCAGACTTTGGGGCTACCTTCTTGACCAATATTGCACATAATGAAGGCTGTGGGATTATTTCCATCACCCACTTTCACATCAGCCACATTTACACTTTGCTTTGACTGATCACCTTTCTTTTTCCAGCATTCACTTGCATAATGCCCAAATTTATGGCAATAATAGCACTCAACATTGCTTTTGTTCGAGTTACTATTCTTCTTGCCTCCTCTAGAATTATTCTGAGAGTTGCTAGCTCCCTCATTTGTGGCTGCTTGTCTTGAGCTTTCTCCTCTAGCATTTTTTTTTCTAGAGTTGCCACGACCTCTGCCTCTTGAGCCTCTTCCAGAGTTGTTTCTTCCTCTCCCCCTGCCTCTTGCATTGGCTTCAGCTTTGAAAGCTTGCTCTTGAAAAGAATTTGCTGATCTATTAATTTGATGCTCATGGGTTTGGAAAGAACCCATTAACTCATCAACATTCAATGTTGAGAGATCCTTTGCCTCTTCAATGATAATAACTAGAGTATCAAATTTTGAGGGAAGACTTCTCAAAATTTTCTCTACTATTCTTTGCTCCTCCATGGTTTCTCCATTGGTTCTCAACCAGATTATCAAACCAAAGAGTCTTGAGCTGAAATCTAAAATTGATTCATTTTCCTTCATGAGAAAAGTCTCAAATTCCCTTCGAAGTATTTGGAGCTTCACCACACGAAATTTTTCAGTCCCTTTAAAACTTCTGTGAAGGATATCCCAAGGTTCTTTGGAATAATTAGCTATTGCAGTTCTGGGAAAGATTGCCTCTGTCAAGGGAGATTTGATCAAGCTTAAAGCTTTTGCATCTTACCTCTTTGACTCCTTCAACTGAGTCTTCTGATTATTTGTGAGGGCCAAAAATAGAGCTAGGTCAGTCACATCCACAAAGCCACTGACCACAAGCTCCCACAAATCATTTGCAACCATTACGGTCTTCATCTTCTTTGCCCAAACATCATAATTTTGTCCATTGAAAGACAACGGCTACTGCCAGCTCTTTTCTACATCTCTAGCCATGTCTCTTGTGCAATAAAAATAAATACCTAGAAAAAACAAATGCCCAAACTCACAAGGATTGAGATCCAATCAACTCTAATACCATGTAAAGAATATAGAATCACTCTATATTCTGGAAACACATAGGAAATGCTCTGTTTTAGAAATGAAATAAATTCAAGAAACCACAAACAGGGAAGAGCATAAACACAGAACACAAATGGAGATATGCAAGCTTTCTTCCTTGCTTCTATTAACTGGAAATTACTTCTATAATTGGAATAAACTTGCATCTATCTGGGGCTGCATACAAAATAATTTGAGCTTCTCAAAGCTCTTAGAAAATTATTTGAAGCAATCACTGCTTAACAGAATAATCGATTACAACTATTGTTGCAAAAACAAGTCTCTGATAAAACAAAACACTTACAAAATAAACTAATTTGTTGCTGCTACAAAATAAACTTATTGCAAGTCTATTCTTGTTGTTGAAAGAATAAAGACATTCTTTCACTTATAAAGTAATTGCTGTCCAAAGAAAATATCAGAAGTCTAAAGAAGAAATCAGATTTTGCCAAAATCTGATTTGAACTTATCTCAAAAAATTCCACACAAAATATGATATTCTTTGAGCAATAAAATAGGGGAGATTTTCAACTTTTGGAAAGTCAAAGAAAGAGGCTCAAGCAATCAGATTTTATTCTAAAAATCCAACAGGAAGGACCTGTATCATTAGCTCATAACTTCAGAGTATTCCAAGTTTCGCTAAGATGGTTTTCTTCAAACCAATTAATTATTTGAAGTCGGTATTTATCGTCTGTTGTAAGTAACGATGGAAGAAAAACCCTCATTGTATACAGTAATGTGAAACTGCATATGATGAAGGCTAAAATCGGTACTCTACGTACTAAAGACTAAAAATAAAATAATTTTCGCCTTTCAAAAATATCAAATTAAATACCTTTTTTATATTTATAAAATTTTGTTGCAGATTTTTAATGGAGGATTTCATCTATACAAAACCGTGTACTTAATTTGTTTGGGACAAAATCTCAATCTCATTTGCATTGAGCAAGACTACATCTCTGGTAGACTCTTTAAAAATCATTTAAATTCAACAACAAAGCATCCATTGCCATTATAAATTCTTATATTAAAGTTGTCATTAAACCAATTTTATAAAATGTAAGTGCATTTTTATATAATACAACAATAAGTTCTTAACTTTTAATTTTTAATAATCTGATTTAGAGTATTTATATGTATTAATTACCTTTTTCAAAATATCAATATATATGAACACTTCAATTATAATTATAATTCTTAATTTAATACAAGATTTCTACAATGCATAATAAATAACAACATATAATCATAAATATATAATAATGAGTATACACTCTCTAAAAGTTGATGGTTTTTATAATGGTATTTTTTATTAAAATAATTTACAAATGATTTTGATTTGGTTTTATATAGCACTACAACTTATTTATTACACATTCATCTACTATAGACGATTTTTATTGAGAGAGATCTTTCATTAGGCCCTAGAGTGTTCTCGGTGAAACAACGACTCCCTTCTCCGAACTTTACTATTCCCGCCCAACTACCTAGTGTCTCCTCCTCCCATCCCCTCCCCTAGGAGCTTAATTAATCAATCTCGTAGCCTCCTCCTCCAACCCACTCCAATTCAAGTAGCTTGTTAGAGTACAATTGTGGTAGCAATGCATACCATGATCACAAACGAGTGATAATATGTCTTACTTCAATGCGACGAAAACTTAAACAACACGAAATCATTAATGTAGTGACATTACCAAGGTGATAGAAACTTCTAGGGAACATAGTAAATAACATATCAATAGAGTGATAATGATCTATCCATTCATATTAAAAACACACTTTAAATATGCACAGACTCACTCTAACATTATTAACATTTAATGAATCTAAAAGCCTTTAAGTTATATTTCACTAGCCTATCAAAGGCCTCTTCCCTCTGTATAATATGCTTCCCTCTGCATAATGACTCCACTTCTAGTCATTGCAACTTTTATTCAAATCCATACAGTCAATTCTCTCTACTAATCTACTAGCCCTTCCTTTTTTTGCCACCTTTTCTTTGTACTCTTATGCAGCGACTCTTTTCTTCCTCATATGTCTACCCTTCTATTTCCTCAAGAAATTCACAACAACAAAAGAGGCATTGGTTCATCTTCTCTCTCCTAAATGTCACCTATTTCTTCTCTACATATCTATTTCTTTCATATTGTTGTCTTTCTACCCCCAAACTCTTCTTTTTCCTATTAACCATGTCAATAGTTACAAGAAAGAAATGTTTCTAGAAAGACACATGACATTTGTCAATTTATCCATGTGGAAAGGACATTTTTAATTATCATATTTTTAATTCTTTCACTGAATTTCAACCTTTATTCCAAATCTTCCGTTTTCATATAGGCTAGGTGGACGTCGACATAAGTTGCGAGGTTTAATTTTACACTTGTGTATTAATTTTTTAAAGAATTTATGTAGGAACCATGTTTAAAAATATTAAACACTCTTTGTTATGCTTCTTTGTTTGGCACTCCATTCTTTATATATGATTCTATCATCATCTTGGTTAATTCATGGAGATAGAAAACACTGAAAGAGGGACAATAAAACCAAACCAAGATTGAAATAAACCAAATTTCTAGAATGACAAACTTGAAATTATTTTTGGTCAATGTAGATCGCCAATTGGCCCGAGATACTCTTACATCAGGCTCCCCAAGTAGAAAATATTTGAGATCATGGCTCACAAATAGAGTCAGGTAGTAGGACTACCCTTTTAGGTTGCAACAACTTGCAGCGAATGCCATCACTGATGTAGATGGAGATAATTTCTTCTATTGTCTGTTCCATTACGTAGTTGGGGTTCTTTTCATCCTCCACCATTTTTCTTCTCTTCTCCTCTTCCTTCTTGTGGACTCATACCCACCATAGTATGACCTCCTCATCCAATAAATTTATCATCTTCTCCTCTGCATGCTCTCTACTTTTCTCCCCTTCTTTGTGGAATCTTGCCCATCACAAACCAACCACCTCCACCTATGCTCTGCAACATCGTCCACATACTCTATATGCAACCAAATAACTCTCATAGGAAAATCTGTAACTATATTTTCTCCTACCCTAAACAAAGTAAACCAAACTCAATATCATAATACTCATTAGAATTTATGTCATTCTCTTTTTCTGCCCCAACACCCTCTTTGTTTACATCTTTATCATTTGCAACATTCATCATTTTCTCCTTCACTATCTCATCCGCTTAGATGTCTTCAAGATAAATTTCATCCCCTCCTGTTCTATTGTAGAAAAATGTTCCTCCACTACATCAACTTGAAATATATTTTCTCCTTCAATGCATTCCTCTCCTTCATTTTCCAACTTCCCGTTCACTGTAATCGAGTTCTCCTCTCTACTTTCTTCATTAAACCCTTTACTTACCACTGCTGCAACTTGGCACAAGTGCTCAATCTGTTCAATTTTTTCTCAAGAAACTCTTTCTTTTCAATAGGTTCAAAATCTATCACTAGTCCATTATCCATTATTTTATGCTCTTACTCAAACTTACGGTCATCTTCCACATATACGTCCTCCAAAGGATATTTTTCTAATGTTTTTCATTACTGGTAAAAATAGGTTTTATGGGCACCCGAAACCTATTAAAACCAATAAAAAAAGGATAAAATCAATTTAAATGCTAAACAGAAACAAGAGTAAGACCCAGCCTACAACACCTAGGACCAAAAAAAAAACCCAGAGAAAAAATCCAGAAGCCAACTAGGCCCCCCGAGAACCAAAAGCCTAAAAATGAAACAGCAAAAAAGCAGGGGCACAACAGGAACTGGACAAACTCCAGGAAAGTGCCTTCTACTTCCTTCTTAGCCTCAAAGACCTTCCTGATGGTAGCATTGAAGTCCAAAAGCTCCAAAATCCTGTCTTGGATTTTCTTCTTCTTGGTAGAATGCATGCGCTTTCCCGAGCCTACATCTTCCATGTCATCTTTTTCATCTTCAATCTTCACAATAGGGGAGCCAATATCCAACTCCGATTTGATGGAGTTAAAAGACTCTATAGCAGAAGCCATGAAGATATTTTTATCCTTGATGGGTTTCTTCAGAGTGTTCTCCAAGATGTCAAATCTGTCATGCAGAGTCTTCAAATTATTTTCATCCTCCTTGTTCTTTTTACCATCAACCCCGACCGACCTAGAATCCTGATTACCTTGAATAAGATCAACACGAGAAAATAGAGCACGAAAGTTGAGGTGGAGGCTTTTGATTTCTTTAAATATCTATTTCATCAGATGAAACAAGTAGATAGACATTTTCATCGTAGTTTGAAGAACTCCAAATAGGGGGCTCGATTTTGTCATCCATGTCATCTTGTAGGATTTGAACATTCCGCTACTGCATATCCAACATTCTAGAAAAATGAATATTCCTAGAAGTAGTAGGGATGTTACCCTTCTTAGCAGTATCTTCACTAGGGGTATCTTCCTCCTTCCTCTCTAACTACACTTCCATAACCACCTCAAGTTTCAGAGAGATGGGTATATCATGGACTTCATAAATCGCATAGTTGACCAAAATAGGAACTTTCTGGCCACCCACATCCCCCTTGATGTCTTCAGGATCTTTTCCTTTCTCCTTGGCGTTATGGGCACACAGAGACTTGTCCTCATCATCACCATAAACACTCACCGAGACTGACAGAGACTCCTTACTCTTGTCTTTAGACTGGGACTATGGGATATAATATGTTTCTTCATAACCGTCAGTACTCTCACCATCAAAGTCCGTGTCCATACCTTTATTTTTTCAAATTTTAATTTTTTAACTGTCGGCTCTGCCGAATCCTCCCCCACCCTAATCCTTTTACTCGAATCTTTTGTAGAGCCAGAGTCTCTCGGTGAGAGAATAAGAGGACTAGAAGCTGCAATTTTCTTAACATGCTCTAAAATAAGGAGAATCAATCCCTCATGTAGAATGGGCTTACTTTCCTTTTTCCCGTGGTCGATAATACTATGACGGAGAGAATGCAAAATGTAGAATGGAATCAAAACTCTCACCTTATGATGGAAATGACATAATAGCATGATATGGTAAGAATGAGCCCTTTTATACCTCCGATTTAGAGAAATGTACTCCTTAACCACCATAACCACCTTCGCCCATAATTCTTTGATGGAGTCGACATCATAACACCCCCCAGAGTCTTTCACCAAACTCTCAACTTCCACTTTTTCCTTTGGAAAGTGTTGAATGTCCTTCTGGGATATCTTCTTGTCCCTATAGAATTTCAAGCCCTTGGTGTTTAAACCCATAACCTCAACAATTAGGTCTTTGGTTATCTTGACAGCCATTCCTCTAATCACCATAGAACCATTATTCCAACTTTCAATGAAAGCTCTCATGACAACATATTTAGAGCCATGAAGGCACTCCATGTAGTTTTTGAGGCCACCCTTGATGAGCTTATCCCAGGCCTCTATTTGGTTCTTCCATTTCTTACAGTTCTTTGGCTCCTTATGGTTTATCCCACCCCCCATGATACCTTTCAAGAATAGGTTGTCAATAGAAATGGCGGAAACAAGACAGAGATAGAGTAGAGATGCCAAATTCAAAATGTTTAAAGTGCCAGTATATGCATGTCTGCACTTCACATTCTTGGGAAAGACAAGCCTTTCCATAACCTTATTAACTGCATTTAATGACATGCGTAAATTCATGAGAGGTTTTTGAAATTTTCCTAATCTGCTCACTTGCTATGAGTCAGATCATACGCCAACTTGGTCTTCACGTTAATGGTCAAATCACTAACTCTATGACAAGTCATGATGCCCTCGACCTTAACTACGATATTAGCCAACTCATCTGTGGTACACTTCACTTCCCTAAAGTTATGTGATATAATGACATTGGTGAAAAAGTTAATGATTATACAAGCCTCTTCAATAATAGCCTTGATTGACCATGATGGATTAGTAATCCCTTTATTGCAATTTAATATATTCATCGAATCTCTTTTGATCCACACATTCAAGGGCCTTCCTTCATTTACTAATTTTAAAGTTTGAAGGAGAGCCATCACCTCTGCCACATGGTTGGTCTAGACCCCAATGGGGAATGCTATGACCATAAGATAGTTGGCCATATCATCGCATATTAAACCTCCACATCCAGCAGGGCCCGGATTCCCCTTTGCCACTCCATCAAAATTGGCTTTAATCTAGCCAAGAGGAGGGGCAAGCCAAATGGCACTCTCTCGCATGGATGGAGATTTGGCTATGGTTCCTATAGAAACTCCAGCATTGAAATCCAACATAACTCCATTGAACACATTACAATTCTCTTTGATGCTTCTCTTAATCTTTTCAACAATCACTATCGGAGGCAAGGGAATATCACGAAAGACTCTATCATTACATTCATGCCATAGTTTACAAATGACATGAGGGGCGATACTGTTCCACAACAACCTATCAATAGGAGCAGCTACATTTCTCCACTACTTGAATTTTTTTCCATATTGTTCAGGAACACCCATAAAATATTGCAATATTGCAAGATAAGGCACCATACATCTCTGGAAAAAAGACAGTCAATGGCCAAATGGAAAATCGGTTCCTCCGCATTCTTGCAGAGAAAATATTTGTTAGGCAGAATCATGCCTCTCTTTTGGAGATTGTCAATGGTAAGAATCTTATTCTGCAAAACCATCCAATAAAATATGTTAATTTTAGGAATAAGTCATTTATCCCATACTTGAGCCCAGAAGGGAAGAGGATCCAGAGGCTTTAACAAGATCTCAGTGGCCGAAGAAAAAAAATAGAGACCCAAAGGGAGCTTTCCCCATATAAAATTATCCTCCTTAGTAGCATCCACTTTCTAGACATTCAAATCCAACATCAGTGGTTTAAGAAAAAAATCTACTTCAGAAAGATTAACCCAGGTCTGGTTTTCCCAGTAATCTTTGGCCCACGGGCCAAATCTCTATTTACAAATATCAATAAAAGGTTGAATAGAAGGAATGGAATTTAGAGGAAAATATTTGACCCAACAATTCTCCCAGAACATAATTTTTCGGCCATTACCCAAAAGCCACTTAGCACCCTTAAAAGTTGTCTCCTTAGCTTGTTGGATACAGTTCCAAATGAAAGAGCCCTACACCTTCACATTAGACACCATGAAGTCCAACATATGAGGGAATGAGAAGAGATATTTTTTGTGAATAATATCATTCCATTCTTTTTTTCACCATAGATACGCCATATCTGCTTAGCTAGAAGAGCCTGGTTAATAACCTTTAGAGGCAAAATCCCCAGCCCTCCCCACTTCTTCAAAGTACAAACCTTATCCCAAGCCACAAGAGTCAGTCTCTTTCTGTTTTCCACTCTAGACCAAATAAAATTTCTCTGAATTGATTCAATGACATCTGCAATTTTTCTAGGGATTTTAAACAGACTCATTGAATAGATGGGGAGACTCTGCAAAGAAGCTTCCAGAAGTTGGATTTTTCCTGCTTCACTTAGTAGAGCTCCCTTCCAACCTGCCAACTTCCTATTAAATCTATCCACAATACCTTCCCAAAAGGAGTCGGGAGGTTTCAAGCCCAATGGGAGACCAAGGTAAGTTGCAGGAAAGGTCCCAATTACACACCCAATAATTCTAGCTATTCTTGTTTGTCTTTCCTCCGACGTATTTATAAAATATAGAGAGCTCTTATTCTAATTAACAATTTGACCTGTAGCCAGAGAATAAATAGAAAGAACCTGTTTCATCCTTCTGGCCTCCTGGAAATTAAAAGACCCCATAATAACTGTATCATCTACAAATTTCTTGTGGGAGCAAGGCCTAGAGGCAGAGGAAGGAATGAGGCCCTGTAAAGAACCTTCTGTGATCAAATTATGAAAATAATGAACAAGATCCTCTGCTAGAATAGCGAAGAGAATAGGGGACAAAGGATCACCTTGACAGACCCCCCTAGAAGGATTGAAGAAATGGGAAGAGGATCCATTCACAATAATAGTAGCCATCAAAGTGCTAATAAGCTGGGATACTAGCTACAATAATTTAACACAGAATGCAAAGGATTGGAGAATCTTAATCATAAATTCCTAGTCCACCATGCCATAAGCCTTCGAGAGATCAAGCTTCAGCAAGAAACCATGGTTAGAAGAGGAATGTGTAGAATGAATGACCTTGTGAACCTTCATAATGTAATCCAAAATTTTCCTGCTGAGAACAAAACCACTCCGCTGGGGAGAAATGATATAAGGAAGGATAGATAGTAGTCTAAGAGTAAGAACCTTAGAGAAAATTTTATACACTAAGTTACATAAGTTGATTGGCCTAAAGGAGTCAACATAATCAACACTAGGAGATTTAGGGATCAAGGCTGTAAAAGTAGCATTAATTTCCTTAAGCATGGTTCTAGACCCAAAGAATTCTTTAACAACATTACAGATATCCCTGCCCACTATGTGCCAATATTTATGAAAGAAGAATATAGGAAAACCATCTGGGACTGGGGACTTATCTGTTGGAGTTGATGAAAAACTATCAACCCTATAGCTCCCAAGAATCACCTGCATGCAAACACCTGTCACAGAAAGAGAGAAGCAAAATCTATGGAGGCCAAAAACAATAGATCTGTGAAAGAGGAAACATCCTCAATTGATTCAATAAATATGGAATGGAATCACAAAAAAAGGATTACATAATTACAAAGTGATCAATCCTTATAAAGGAGATCAAAACCCTAAGATGGGTGAAGAAACCAAGGTTGGGTGAAGAAACCAATGTTGGGTGAATAAACCAAGGTTGAGTGAAGAAACCAAGGTTGCATGAATAATTAATAAAAGAATCAATTATTGCATGCCGAAAGTTTAGCTTAAGTGAAATAGAGATAAAAGGGACTTAATAATTAAATCAAGTAATGATTTAATTAATAAGTGAAAGGTGACTTAATAATTAAATCAATAAGGATTTAATTAATAAGTGAAAATACCCTTTTAACTCTAACACCCCCCTTAAGATAAACTTAGGGAGAAGATAAAAAACCCTGAAACAACTACTGAAAGCAGGAAAGATGGGTCCCAACAACATGGCCTGATGAGGTACCCAAGTACAAAAAATCTCTGTAAAGAGGAGAAAACCCCTTTCCAAAAAGAGATGAAGTCTAGTGAAGGATTGAAGAAGCCTCCAAACTAGAGAATGTCCCATAAAATAGGAACAAAGAAAGAATATGTAGAACACCTTTGAAGCATGAAGCTGCAAAACACTGTCAAATAATTGCTCTGTATCAGTGCCCTCAAATGACACTACTCGAATCTGGATGGCAAACAAGGCAAACATCAAAACTCAAAGATACAGATGGCAAACACGCCAAGTTTGAAGCCTCCAAAATAGGAATGAAAGAAGAGTGTCCATATGGTAAATGATCCATCTCACCAAAATGCATAGGTACCAGCCACTGCATCTGCCTAGTAGATAGGCACAAATACTGAATACATAGCTCACCCCATCGAACCAAGGAAATATAAGAACCAACAGTAATACCCCCCATAATGCTAATAGGGAGAGGTATAACAGATACACTGAGAGACTGCCAAGAAAAATTACATGATGAAGAACGTACAAGAAGAAATAAAGTATGTGTCAAGGATGATCAGTCGCTAACACACAGGAGGCTAATGTCATGGAAGGAACACTCACTTGACAAAGGTTTAGCAACCCCCCCATGACAATTTATAAATAATGCGAGTACAATCAGGCACAAAACGTGGAGGATCCCAAACATGCAAGATGACACTTTATCTCAGTGTGTTTGCAAAAAAACTATAGAAAAAGATGTATACAATATCCAGGAATGATTGAAAGCAAAAGAAACATATGTAACTGTTCTCAAGGAGTCATCCCATGCATAGAAAATGATCCCAGGACCTGAAACATCCAAGATATCCACCAGATTGCAAAAATGAAAAAAACTGAATAAAAACTACTTGGAGCAAATTCTGGGTGTGAGACCCATACAAGAAGAAAGATAATAGAACCAGCTTTCTGACGCCATGCGGAAGTCAAAAAATGGAGTCCGAATGAGAAAAACATGGCTCCTAGAGTGCAAAATAGATTGCTGACTTTGACTGCCAAAAAGGACTGCAAGATGGAAAAATCAGAAAATCTAACCTCCATAAAAGCGTCCAGCTCGGAAAGAGCTTTCTGACGATATAAAGAAGTCGAAAATCGGCCTCCGTTTGCTCTAGATAGAGCGAATAACCACACACTACTCATTATAGAAAAAAACAAGTTGTATGACGGTTTCATGGCTGTCAAATTTAACCTCGCTGTTAGACCTGTGACTGCTGACATCAGTGGCACGGAAACTAAGGTAGCACGCAAATCAAGGTGGCATGCAAATTGAGGTAGCACATAAATTGAGGCGGCATGCAAATCAAGGTGACATGGAAATTGAGGTAGCATAGAAATTGAGGCGACGTGAAAATCTAGGCGGCATCGAAATTGAGGTAGACTTTTGCCTCGTAAAATGTGCCAAGGGCCATGCATGCAAAAAATAGCATCCAAATTTCAACTGTGTCCAAATTGGACATGCCTTATATGAAAATTGGGTTTCTTGGGCCTTTTGGACACAACCCAAATGTTGGTTTTTGCCCAAAGTGCTCCAAAAAATAAATCCTCCCAAAATTCATGAAAATCTAAGACAAAAACCTCTCAAAAACATAGATTTAAAGAACAAGGCCAAATCTCTCATGAAGAGAATAGGGGAATGAAAGGGTGGAGCTCTGATACCATGTTGGAGTTGATGAAAAACTATCAACCCTACAGCTCCCAAGAATCACCTGCATGCAAACACCTGTCACAGAAAGAGAGAAACAAAAGCTATGGAGGCCAAAAACAATAGATCTATGAAAGAGGAAACATCCTTAATTGATTCAATAAAAATGGAATAGAATTACAAAAAAAGGATTAGATAATTACAAAGTGATCAATCCTTATAAAGGAGATCAAAACCCTGAGATGGGTGAAGAAACCAAGGTTGGGTGAAGAAACCAATGTTGGGTGAATAAACCAAGGTTGGGTGAAGAAACCAAGGTTGCATGAATAATTAATAAAAGAATCAATTATTGCATGCCTAAAGTTTATCTTAAGTGAAATAGAGATAAAAGGGACTTAATAATTAAATCAAGTAATGATTTAATTAATAAGTGAAAGGTGACTTAATAATTAAATCAATAATGATTTAATTAATAAGTGAAAATAACCTTTTAACTCTAACATTATCCCCCTCAAAAGAGAAAGAAACTTTCTTGATTTCCTCCGAGGAAGGGATGACAGTCAAAAACTTGTTAGTAGCTTCATCCACTAAGGAAGGGATAGAATCAAGAAGCCAGGCCTAATTTCCCAAGGAAAGCGACTGATCGTTGGAAAGAAGGGAGGAAAAAAATTCAACCATTTCCATAGAAATATCTTTATCGTTGCCAACCATACCAAAAACTAACCCGAGTTTCGATATTCTGCTGGAAGCTCTATATTTGGAAGTAGACATATGGAAGAACTTGGTGTTCTTATCTCCACCCTTCAGCGAAAGTGACCTTGACCTCTATCTCCAGTACACTTCGTCTTTAGAAAAAATGTTATGAGTTCTTTTACCAAAAGAGCAGTAACTCTATCCTTAAGATCTTGAGACATACCTGCCTTCTGGATAGAGTTCTAAATGATATTGAGTTGATTTTTCAAACCAAGCTTGACTTTGAAGATGTCACCAAACTCTTCCTTACTCCAAGTCTTAATATTTTGTTTTATGTGCTGGAGTTTCTTAGAAACCTAACACATAGAAGACCCTCGAATATTAACATTCCACCACTCCCTGATTCTCTTCTCTAACTCCGGATGGTCAATCCACATTTTCCAAATCTAAAGGGGAAATTACCCTTAACCTTCATTGAATTAGCAACAAAGGAGAGAGGAAAGTGATCAGATCCAAACTTCATGATTGAAGACAACAAGGAGCATAATTTACTAAGCCAGTTTCCAGATATCAAGGCATGATCTAGACAAACCTGAATAAGGTCCTCTCCCACTCTTCTATTAGACCAAGTGTAATTTACACCCTGCAGATCAATATCAACAAGAGCTTGACGATTCACAAAATCCATGAGCTCAACTCTACCCTCCAGTTGACTCAAGCTATCAACCCCTCCAAACTTCTCATTATCTTTTAGAGGACAGTTGAAATCTCCCATAACCAGCCATGGGGAATCACAGAAAGAGAGCCTTTGATTCTCAACCATTTTCCAATATTTTTCTCTACCAAGTTTGGAATTGGTAGCATAGATATTAGTAGTCACCCATTCAAAATATGACTTGATATGGGTAAATTTAATACTCATAAAATTAACATAATAATTTAGAGTATCACCTCTAATATTATTTTGGTTCCAAAAATAAACAATGCCATTGGACGCACCAATAGAGCTGGATCCAACTACCCCTACATTTTTGAGGATTCTAAGTTTTCAACCTTTTCTTTAATCATTTTAGTTTCCTAAACAAGCATGATATCAGGTTTATGATCTCTTACTCAATGTATCCTACTTATGGGAAGCATTAAGCCCCCTAATGTTCCATGAAATTATTTTCATTTCTTAACCGGAGTGCAGGCATCCTGGATGGTCAATTGCTTACCATCTTCTATATCCTTTTTACTTTCTCTTTCTCAGATTTCTTTCTTTGAGGTTCTACCTGGTGTTCTCTTTTGGGATCCAACATTTTCCTTCATGCTATGAGCCTTAGAACCCCCATCAGCCCTACTCTGAGTTACCACTCCCTTTGAACCAAGTGTTGAGAGTTTTCTCTGTTGTTTCTTTCCCACTTGAGTAGTCCATGGATCCCCATTTAGATCCAGGATATCTGGACTGACATAAGGTTCTTCATCACCACTTCTAGATAGGGTATTTGGAGCAGATGAAGAATCCTCCTCCTCTGACTTTTCAGGGTCGCAGGGTGGAGAATCCTCCCCCATAGCCTCACTATCTGAGTGAATAGTAAGATAGGCACCTTATACTTTAAACTACGATTGTTCATCAGCCTGGATAGCAACAACTACCTCCACCAGCACTTCCTTCATTAGAGAATCAGATATATGTGTAACAAATTCCACTATTTCTCCCTTTTCCAAGTTTTGAATCCCATTTGATTCAACCGTATCACCAAGGCATCCTTCCAGAGCCAGATCAGTCTTGTCAATATTCTCACCTTCAGTTAGAATCAGAGTCTTCTTCTCCCTCCAGATTAGTTTGGGTTCCTTAGGAGGATTAGGGTCAGAGATTGCTGCTTTGGGATCATTTTTGACTTTTTCGGACAATTCTTTGCCCAATGACCCATTTTTTGACACACAAAGAAGGCAAAGGGAAGGGATTCAAATTCCACTTCTTTCTTCCAAATACCCAGTTTTGAGTTGATGTTAATAACTGAAGGAAGGTTATCAAACTGACAAATATTAACAGAGATTCTTGTAAAAACCAAACGGGATTTGGCAGTCATCATCGAATTGATCGAGAGAAGCTCCCCACCAAAAGAAGAAGAAAAGCCCTTGAAGACTTCCTCATTCCAGTACTCAAGGGGCACTCCAGGAAATCTGACCTAGACCAAAGTGGCATTGAAGAAATTTTTAGAGTAATCCCAATTTGGAGTCCATTTACGGAAGGCCACAACCATTCTTCCTTGAACATCCAAGGTCCTCCACACAGGACAAAATCCTGATCTTCCTTATTGGGTGATGCCACAATAGTGGGTTACACTTTTCGGGAGGAAGGAATTCACCCCGAAAAGCATGACCCACTAAAACATGTTAGATACTTTCAATCAAAACAACTAAAAAATTTTGATCGGAAGTGAGTAACTTCCAATCGAAAGTACCCAAAATGGGTACTTTCAATCGGAAGTTACTTTCGATCGAAAGTACCTAGTTACTTTCGATCAAAAGTAACTAGGTTACTTTTGATCGAAAGTAATTAGGTTTATTTCAGCGGAATAAAACCCGCCGAAACAGTCATTTTGACTGTTTCGGATGGGTTGAAAGTGACAAAACAGTGGCTTCTGTTTTATCAAACGTCAATTTGCTTCAGGTTTTTTTTTTTTTTTTGATGAATAGTGCCTTTTCTATTAATAAATATTAAAGTTACATATCCATAAAAAAGGGGCCGGGGGATATAAAAATCACCCCGCATAGTTCACACGGCAAAAAGCCGGAAATGAAGACTATTCATAAAAAAAAAACATAAGGCCATTAGGCAACAATAGCAGTAGCAGAAGGCGGAGGATCTTTATCATCAAGTCCCCACGCCTTAGTGGGATTGACAGGAGGGTCGGGAAGTGACCACCCATCCTCATCTTCTTTTTCTTTTTCTTTTTCTTCCGCCCGGGGCGGGGAGATAGCAAGAGCCAGGAGGGGAAATTTGGAATAGGTGGCAAGAGGCCAATTCCAACCCCGGCGAGTATCAGGAGCAGCAGGAGGAGCAGACTGTGCCAGAGCCGGTTCCCACCCAAAATGCCGAGGCGGAGAAGCCAAGCGGTGCCACCATCCATCCCCACCACCTCTCGGAGAGTGGTGCCGAGGAGCCTGGGACCGAGGAGTGTGCGAGCGGCGCGCTGAAGAACTGCAACCGTGGCGATGGCCTCTGGGAGGCGTTCCCTCAGCAGATAGGGCATCCAGAGGCACACGAGAAACCGTA
>MU227500.1:349149-373562 GCA_018584345.1 Thuja plicata | reverse complement strand
TATATAAAATAAAAAAATTATATAAAAGTAAGTCATGAGTGCTTAAACCCTTTCTTTATGCGTAATGCATATTTTCTTTTGTTCCAATCTTCATATTATAGTTTCACAAAAAAAAAAAATTCTTACTTTAGGTTGTAATTGATTATTTATTACTTATAGCTAGTGGGCAAACAAGTCAAAACACATATTTTAATCTAGAATTTAGCTAGTGTTATCACCATCCCTAGTCTTCACTATCGTTGTGTGCCTATGCCTCGAGTAATCCATTTATATATCACTTTGTTTTCTTATGGTCGATAGCTTTCTTCTCTCTATTTACTCTACACTATTTGTTACGGAGACGCCAATTTTTATGATTGTACATCATAGTGAGAAATTATCTACTACATTGTTTCTTTGATCCTCATTTTAGGTTAACTCGTCCATTCAACCAAGTAAACTATTGCATCCACCACTCCAAGAACTTATCACTTGTATCCTCTTTGATTTCTATTCCAAACTCTATTTCTACCATTTGTGTATGCTTCATAAATTTAGAAATATCACACTAGCATAATTTGGACCACTATTGGAATTCTTCCTAAACTATCCTAATTAGGTTTTAAGAATTTTTTTCTTGATCCTTAGTATCTTGTCGTTTTGTCATCTTATTTCAATCAACCTTTTGTAGCTCCAAATTACATATTTGAGATACTTTTTTTGTCACATATGTCATTTATATAATATACCTAGTTTTTATATAGAATATATTTTAAATATACTTATTTACATGGTGAAAATAATTTTTCTAAATGAATCTGCATCATAAATATGAAATTAAATTATGTTCATTGATTTTCTAAAAAGAATAAAATATTTTTATTCTATTAGAACACATTAAAATTTTAAATTCTTATCATTTTATAATAATAATTGATGAATACATTATAGGTTTGGTTGACATTTCATATTTGAACACATTGGCTACATTTAATGTATTTGTTATTGTCATTAATAATAAAAAATGTGCGAGAGAAAACTCTTAATTTTTATTTTTATAATTTTGTTTGGTTTTCTAACTAGAAAAAAGAGTGTTATTCATGTTGACTATTTGGCTCTCAGAATTATTTTTATAAAACTTAAATTCCAAGATGAAAGAGAGGTACAACATGAGATTAGTTGGAAATTGAATACTTGATAGACAAGCAACACATGCCTCTCTGCAGTTGATAAAAACTTGGGATGAGTGTATAGTAACAATTAATGGAATAACCTTTGAGATTAATGAGGAGGTTATCGCGCAGGCCACTAGTCTCTCCACAGAGGGGAAAAAATGGAAGAAGATCACCAAAAGCTATGATTACACCCATATGAAATGTTTCTTTAAAAAAATGGAGATTCCTAAATGTTTTAGGGGAGGATTCAACTGATTGTCACTGCCCGACCCATGGAATGAAATGTGCCTTGTTCTGATGAAGTACATCACTCTGGAAGGCCGCTTCGACACCTGTTACAACTACCATTTCCCTCTCCTCAACCACTTCAGGTACAATGATTCCATCTCCTTTTCATTTTTTCTGCTCCATTCAATGGAAGCTTCTATTCAGGAAGTCAGAGAAAAAATGAAATCTAGGCAGAATTATTGCATCCTCCATCAGGGCTTAATGCTATGCCTTTACAATTTCCATTTATCCCTCTACCCGCCTAGGATTGTTTCTCTTCATATCCCCACACAACATTCTGAGAACCCTAATGAGCTTCAAGTCACGCTATCCAACCCCATGACTTCCTCCAAAACCCTAGTTTTCAAGAAAAATAAACAGAGCTCAGATGACGGTGACCAAATCACCATTGATTCTGAAGGTGAGGAGGTGGAGAACGACAGTAGACAAAGATCTAACATAATATCCACTAAAACTAGATACAAGCAAAAAGTTGTGAGAAATAGGTGCACTAAAGAGGAAGAAGAGGAAGAAGATTCAGAGGAGGAAGAAGATACCAAGCAGGCAACCAGGGGGAAATCTAAAGTGGGAAATAAAATTAAGGTCAAGGAGAAGGATAAGGAAAAAATGAAGCAAAGCCCTATTGGTGTAGGGTTTGTGAAAAGCCATGACTCTCAAGTCTCGGCTAGTTTCGGTCTCCCCGCCTATGACCTCTTGAAGAAAAACCTCTTTGAGGAGACGAAAGCGGACTCACCGCTCCTAACTTCACAGTCCCCTAGCCCTCAGGTGGTTATAAATATTACCCTGAAGGACCCTAAAAAAATAGAGGATAAACTACCTGATGCTGTGAGTGAAACCCCCATTGGTAATGTTGGTCCTCAGGAGTTTTTGTTTGACCCCAAGGTGGAGATAAAGGAAATGAGAGAAAAAATCAATAATCTCAGGGAAAGCTTTAACAGGATTGCAGATTTTGTAGTGAAGGTCATGCATGCGGCTGCCACTACATTCTAACTCCTTCACATAGAGAAAATGAACCCGGGAGGTGAGTGTAAGGATGAAAAACTTTACCAGTTCCTTGCAGACGATTGGCTGAAGCTCCTATTGAAAGGCGGGGAAGGTAACTTGAATTAGCCCCCTTTTGTCTATGGTTAACCTTTTGACTAGACTTTTCAGTTGGGAGATGTGGGCTTGTTTGATCTTTGTTTAATTTCAAGTTTTTTTTATCTGTTGTTTTTTGCTGTTAATGATAACTCTACTGTTAATTACTACCACAGGCTGGTTACCAACCTCATGGTGAGGTTGGGGCCTGTTAGGACTACCAGATTGATTTTTACTGTTAATTACTGTTATCTATTGTTTAGTACTGTTAATGATAACTCTACTGTTAATTACTACCACAGGCTGGTTACCAACCTCATGGTGAGGTTGGGGCCTGTTAGGACTTCCAGGTTGGTTACTAGCTTAGTGTTGGAGCTGGGGCCTGTTGATTTTCTTTCTTGGTTTTTGGTTTTCAAAATTGGCATAGGCTGAGGGTTTGCTGTGGGCGTTTTGTTGGTTATCGGCACTCCTCGTGCTGGTTTTCTGTTCAGGTCAGCCCCAGTTTTGACTTCTTTTTAAAATAAAAAACACATGCCTCTCACTAAAGATAATGTCAGAACTCTTACTGTCTTTCCATTCAGACAATATATTTTTGCGTTCAATGTATGTAGATAGAAATCCGCATCTTCGGCTTGGATGTATTTTAAAAAGAGCTACTACTCCTTTTCCGTACGTTAACAAAATTAAATCATTCTGAAAGGTCTCTCTCAACATTTTTTCTTGAAAAATGACTGTTACATAGAATACTTGCATATCATCACTCCACTCCCGCGTAGAATAGTTGATATCAAACTATTGAAAATGGTGGTTTTTCTCTACTTCGTTGCCAACATCTCTTTCATGGTATGGTTGTTTCTATTTCAGAGGGAAAAAAAAAAAAAAAAACCATTACATTTGAAGAGGAGAGGACATCATGGAGGAAATGAGACTTCTCATTCAAATTGCTAAGAGTTGAATGAAATTTTGAGTTATTAATCATGGAGTACAATTGATTGAAATAGTGAGTTTAGTAATTGAAATATGTTGAAGTGTAAATGGAAAATAAGTGTAGTTAGCTCAATAATTAGTGAATGCTATCAAATTGGTGAAGGTCAAACATATGTTAAATTAGTAATTAGTAATCTATTTAGGATGAGATTTTTTTTTGCTGATTGTAAATTAGTAATTAGTAATCTATTTGGGATGAGAATTTTTTTTGCTGATTGTAAGTATGGATGAATTTACAATTGTTAATTTGTTTTGTGCAATTTGTGTATTATATTTCTTCACTTTATCTGATGTATCTTTAATTTTTTTTCCCTTTAGTTGGTATATGTAAACTAAGAGGTAATCATCAATTGTAGGGTTAAAGATATATTTTATAAAGACATTTTCTTCTAGGTAAACCATCAATTATGTTCTCTCAAGCACAACAATAACTTCGTACAGTAACCCAAAAGGAGAGATGAATAGAAAATGTGATCTAAAATATTTTGCAAGAAAGAAACAATAGAATAAAATCTTTCACCATATCATAATAATATGTTTGGGTCTAACCAATTAGGAGTAATTAGTTTAAATTTGATGGTAATGGACTTGGAAATGATATTTTAAGAGTTGTAGAGAAGCGTGAATAGTTGTCACCCCAATTATAGTCCTCATTATCACCTATGTATATTAATTTGATAGGACATTGCTAGATCAATTTGAGCCCTAAATTTTTTCTCCACGTCTTACAAGAAAACATTCTAGCTTTATATGATCCCACGTGGTCTTAAATAACTTAATTGAGAGTCCATAAAAGCCTAATATTTTCTCACTGAACATCATTTGAAGCATAGTATCAAATTCTTGTAGGAGATGTTGAGAAGCACAAATGGTTTCTGTATAGCCACCTCCTCCCACCCACCCCAATTCGAGTAGCTTGTTAGAGTATGTGTGAACTGTGAATTAGAGGAACCCTAGTTTGGTTTTGGGTTTCAGTTCAAAACCCAACTTGTTGGTTTGGTAAATTGTTCAAAATCCCAGTATGGTTTTGGGAGCCACTACAAAACCCTACATGTTGGCTTGGATTTCCTTTTCAAAACTTGTTGTTTTCTTCTTTGCGAAGAAGGTTGTCTTTGGCCTATGGAGCGTGATTTGTCTAATCTTTCAGTTGGAAGACTTCAAGGTTGTGGGAGCCTTGGCAAAACCCACTCTTAAGGTTAAGGGATCCTGGAAAAAACCCTTGTTTGGGATTCAAGGTTAAGGAGGCCTCTCAAAACCCTTTGTCTTGACACAAATGTCTATGGTCTCTTGTTGGTGTAGCTGATGCTTAGTGTGTTGATATTTTTAGACTATTGTTTTTGTGTTGATTTTGACGTGCTATTACAAAATAGTCTATCTCTTACAACTTGTGTTAATGTTGGATTTTAGACCCCACAAAATCTATTTGATTAAAAGGATTAGGCATGTTGCGTAGTGTACTTTTGGGCATCTTGTGCCTTGATTGATCCATGTTTTTAAGATGTTGATTGTTTGTTGGTTCCTAGCAGCTGATTTGTGATATTTATCTTCTTGCAGTTGTCTTTTTGTTTGGGTTTACAGATCCCCCTCAAAATCTGATTGTAAATGGTTGTCATCCCCTTCAAAAGCTATTTTCCCCTATTAAAAAAAAGTGTATTATTATTCATTCTGTAAATAAATGTTATCTCAATCATATTACATGTGGATGAAGTAACTTATACCTTAAGTGATTGTATACCTCATTGGGAAATCATATTGTGCTTTGGCTATTATAATCTTGAGAAAGTACATTTGACATGTGCATTAAATGGATATATGTACAAGGCTATTTTCACCTAAAGATGTTGTTAGCAAAA
Organism: Thuja plicata; assembly: GCA_018584345.1. Lineage (NCBI taxonomy): Eukaryota > Viridiplantae > Streptophyta > Pinopsida > Cupressales > Cupressaceae > Thuja > Thuja plicata. Next base: position 368,203 of record MU227500.1, on the reverse strand, counting down.
TGATCAACACTCCCCTCGGGATTCATAATAAGGGACTAACCGCCTCATGTGGATTCTATAAGTCTAGTGGTTGAATCAGGCATTAAGAGGTTGATCTTTTCGTCCAATGACAACCACACTTGTAAAAAGTGGTATCAGAGCTTGGTCATAGGTTTGAATCCCCTCGGGTAATTTTGAGGGGGATATTGTTGGAAAAATGGTGAGTGCTCCCCTTAGAATTCGTGATAAGGGACTAACCACCTCCTATGGATTCTATAAGTCTAGTGGTTGCATCAGACATTGAAAAGTTGATCTTTTGGTGCAATGGAAACCACACTTGTAACAGATGTAGGCCTAATTAATTACCCAATGGTCATTATTGTGTATATGTTACACTGCATCTTCCTATTGTACTACTCAATCATACTAAAATCAATTATAAGATGTGTTATGGGTGACAGTGTGTTAAAATGGATTCAAATCAGAGGTCTTCCAAAGTCTACCCACATCATGGGTTACTATTAATTTCATGATTGAATTAGAAGTTTAATATTCTTATTAAGTACATAAGTTAGTTTATAGGAATTAAATGATTTCATATATTATTGAGTGAAATATTTTTGAGTTTCAAGAATAGGGAAAATAAATTTAAGTTAATTATTTTTGGAATATCCATTGGCTTGGGAATGCACATACTTTATTTAACCATTTGGTTAAATATAACAATGAATTAATTTGTTTTATTTGATGAGGTGGGAAAATGGTCCTACACCCAAAATTATACCATCAAAATAAATAATTTAAAAAAAAAACATAACAAATTATTGCACCAATGTAGCCCCAAATAATGAAAAAAATTTATTGCATGGCAAAACCAAAAAAAAAAAAAAAAATATTGCATGGAAAAACAAGAGATAAAAAAGACATAGTAGGGTATAGTTGTACCTCTATCATAGTAAAAATAGCACAATATTGATGATGGCGTTCACTGGAGGGAGCTACATCAGTGAGAAGGAATGGTAGATGTTCAGCCGTAAACACAGGTTGCAGTCGCAGGCCCAAAAATTTGATCAGTCCCGTCAGGGTAGAGGTACAAATGATGGAAGACTGCGACCATTGAAATCCCAAAGTCAGTTGTTCGCACAGTTTTTCCAAGCTAAGGATTGTCATCTCTTTCCAAATCATCCCAAGGCTTCTGTTACTAAGGGAAAGGGCTTTCAGTCCTTTCCTTTTGTCCAGAAAAACACACAAAAAGTCGACCCCTGCTCGCAACAAGATCTTAACGAGGTCTTCAAGATTTTTAATGGGAAAATTACTGTGCAACCTGCCAAACCCTTCTTTCTAAACCCCAGATTTCATGTAAAATCTCATATCCATAAAAATCAATCCCCACTTTCAGCTAAAGGAAAACATCTTCCTCCTGGAGCACCCCCGCCGAATCCCTAGAGGGTTTCATCTTTTGTTACCGTTAATCCCCCTCCCTTTACTAGATTTTCATCATATGAAAGGGGTAAATTGACTAAGCCTGTCTCTTTGCCCCCTATGGGTATTCCAAAACAGGATCATCTCGCGGTCGCTCAGGGTTTTTTTAAAAATCCTTTTAGGCGGGAAAATATTCCATAGCATTCACACCCTCAATCTTTCAGATTTGGTCACTTCTTCAAGGATAAGAGATTTGCAAGGGTTCGCACTCATCAGAAGCAGCCTATTTTTGACATTTGTGAGGGAACGCCTCCAGGATCTCCAGCAGTTATTGGATCTCCCCTGGCTGTTCATAGGGATCATCTGGCTTCTAAGATAGCTAAAGTGACTCCTGAAGTTGTCAACCTGCACCATAGTGTGATAGCGCCCCTCCATCCAAAATACCCAAAATAGATTTGGCTAGCTAAACAACCAGCTCCAGCTCCTCCCCCAAATTTCATCATGATTACTCTGCCTGATCACATGCTGCAAGCTCCAATTGATCTTCTCCGACAAACAACTCTTATTGGTAAGTTTTGTAAATCTTCAATTCTATTTTATGATATTCAGAATTGGGATTTTCAGTATTGGGGAGGTTTGAAAGATATCTTTTACCTAGATTCAGGCTCAGGTTTCTTCACTGCTCTCTTTGATTCTCCTAAATCTAGAGATACTATTCATAAAAAAAAAGATTGGTTCTATCATGGTTTGGGTCTCTACATTAGGGTATGGACCCCTAACTTTGATCCTGAAGCTAAGGCATGTTCCTTCTTCCCATATTGGGTGGCGCTACCTTCATTGCCCTTGGAGTATAAAGATTTTGATATTTTCCAGATCATTGATAACAAAATTGGCATCTTCTTAAAGCATGATCTGATCCCTTTTGAATTCCCTTAGTATGATTCCAGAGTTTGTGTTCTTCTAGACGTTTCTAAAACACTGCCAGAATCAGTCACAATTAAATCAAAGTGGGGAGTTTGGTCTTAGCATATTTTCCTCCAAACGGAAGCCTCAGTTCAGAACCACCAGCATAAATTGGGGCATTTTACTGCCCAATGCAAAGCACAAGAATTTCCTGGGTTGTCGCTCTGTATAGATCATTGTTCTGATCCAGAAAATTTCTCTAGTTTCAGTCTCAATCAAACAAGGTAGATATCAGTTCCTTATCATATCCCACTATCTCCTTTCATTGGACCCCCTTCCATTCCTAAGATCATTGATTTTTTTCATAAGCTATTCGACTTCTTTTTTTTCTGCTCTTAGGGGATTGTTTTGGATCAAACATTTTTCTCAACAACAACAGCAGTTATATCTTCCAAATATCTCAGAACCTTAAGGGGACCAGTCTGAGCAACCTAATTCAGATCTCAACTCCTTAGTGCACTTTCTAATGTTCCAGGTCCCTTCAGAGAATTGCACAAATCTGTCTACAATTTTTCACAATGGAGTTGTTATTGAGCTTACAGATTGAGAGTTTAATGAATCCAAGATTACGGAGCTGGCTCACACAATTATCCATGACATGGTATCAGATGAAAGTTCATGGCTTGCTTCTAAATCGCACTCTCCAATCCCTAATATCACAAGTAAAGATAATGTTTCTCCTCAACTTGTAATTGATACATCTCCCACTGAGGATGCTGCCTTTGATCGATAGATGTGCACTCTTGATGCCCATGTTTCTGAAGAAGTTCCTTTTCCAATCAGTAGCTTCTTTGATGAGAATCAGGATATTCCCTTGCCTCAAATTGCATATATATTTTCATTTGATCCCAATAATGATCCATCAATCTCAGATCACGGTATTTCACCACATCTTGATTTACACAAAAACATGAAACATGAATTTCTTTCGGACACTGAATGTGAGAATACCAAGTTAGAGCTGAACTCTCATGAGGACTCTAAAAATGGTCACCTATGTGGTTTTGATCACAACATCATTCTTTCTATTGAACTACCTCCTTACCAAGCAACACACAATACTATGACTCCCAAAAAGAGAGGGAGAAAACCTAAGGGAGATAAAACCAAAGCAGAGATAGCAACGGGCATCCAATCTACTCTAGATGGAAAATTTACTCCTACTAAAAGATCAACAAGGAGGACCATGTGTTCTTCTTGTCAACAATGAAGATAGGCTCATGGAATGTCAGAGGCCTAAATGCCTCTGACAAACACAACAGGATCAAGTTGGAACTTATTGCTATGAGGGCAGACATTACAAGAAACCAAGCTTTCTCAAGAAAGATTTCTTAAGACAGTAGGAAAGTGGACTCAATGGAGTGCTATTCATAAGTAGAGTAATGGTGCTTCAGGTGGGCTTGCAGTCCTATGGGCAACTAGTGAAAGTTGGCAAGTAGTGAAAGTTGGAAACTAGTGAAAGTTGTCCAGTTTGATCTAAGCTTTATCCTTTTTAATATTTATGGTCCTTCAGCAACTGCTAATAAACTTAAATTGTGGACAGAGGTCACTAGCTGCATTCAATCTCAAGCTGATCATTTATTAATTCTGGGTGGAGACTTTAATGCCATTCTTAAATCTTCTGAAAAATGTTGTGGCATATGCCCCCCCCCCCAAAATGATCCAAGATTTTTCTAATTTTCTAGTGGATAACAATTTGGAGGTTATTGAACCATCCAGTGGATCTTTTACTTGGTCCAATAAGAGAGCAAATTTCTCCCGAATTGCAAGCAGATTGGACAAATTTCTTGTTTCTCAAGAGTGGAAATTATCAAATATCACCTTCCAGTCGGATATTCTCCCCTATCCAGGATCTGATCATTTTCCCATTGCCTTGCAACTGGAACTTCCACAGGGTAATCAAGGTTTTAAACACCAACCATCCTTTAAATTTGAAAGGATGTGGCTGAGGCATCCACATTTTCTCCTCCTTTTAAAGAAATGGTGGATCAGCGCACCATATAATGCAGGCTCAAAAATGCATCAATTTGCTGAGAAGTTAAAGTACATTAAGAAGCATATTAAAAAATGGAATGAGGTAGTTTTCAAAAATGTTTTTAAAGAAAAAGAGGCAGTAAAAAAGGATTTATCAGAACTTTTGGATAACATTATCAAACAAGGCCTAACACCAGACCAATTTGCCAAACAAAAGGATCTGCAAAGGAATTGGGAGGAACTTTGTCATAGGGAAGGGATCTACTGGCGCCAGAAATCCCAAGAATTATGGCTTAGAGAGGGAGATAAAAACACAAAAAAAATTTATGCCTTTGCTAAACAGAACAGAGCTAATTCCCGCATATTTTCTATCAACAATGCAAATAATGGTAACACCATCTATGATGCACAAGGTATACAAGATGAAGGGGTTAAATTCTTTAAAAATCTCCTTCACCCTCCTCAAAGGCCCCCTCCCAGCCATGATGAGTCACTTTCTCTCCTAGAAGCAATCCCTTCTTTGATCTCAGATTCAGACAATGCTGCATTGATGGCCCCATTTACTATTTTTGAACTCAGAAAAGTGGTTTTTTCCTTGGCTCCGGACAAATCTCTTGGGCCAGATGGATTTACAGCCCTCTTCTTTCAAAGCTGTTGGGATTTTATTTGCTTGGATTTTCTTGGGGTAATTGAAGAATCTAGGAAAAGTAAATCTATGTTAAAATATTTTAACACAAAAAATATAGCCATCATCCCGAAGGTGAAAACTCCCAAATTGTTTTTAGAATTCAGACCTATCTCATTGTGTAACATAATCTACAAAATTATTAAAAAAACAATTTACTTGAGAATGCATCATTTGATTCCAAAGATTGTGTCTCATGAACAAGGTGGCTTCATTCCAGGAAGAGAAACTATGAAGGGAGCACTAGTAGCTCATGAAGTTCTTCATTCAATTAATACTACCCAATCTCCTACATTTATCATTAAACTGGATATGATGAAGGCATATGATAGAGTCTGCTGGGATTTCTTGTTCAAAGTTTTGCAAAAACTTGGATTTTCAAAATCCTGGTGTAGATGGATCAGAGCTTGTATTTCCAGTGCTTGGTTTTCTATTATCATCAATGGTGTGCCTATAGGATTGTTTCCTTCTTCTCAAGGGATTAGGCAGGGTGACCCCCTGTCTCGAGTTTTATTCATACTTATGGCAGAAGCTCTTAGCAGAACCATTCATAATAAGCACACTCTAGGACTTTGGCAAGGGATAAATATTGGGGATTCACCTATCTCAGTCACTCACTCACTCTTTTCTGATGACACCTTACTCTTGGGTTCATCAAACGCTATAGATGCCAGACAAATCAAATGTGTTCTTGACCTATATACTGCTGCCTCCGGGCAGAAGATCAATGTAACCAAATCTAAAATTTACATCTTTAATACCAATCAGATTATTACTAACAGAATTGTCAGCATTCTTGGATTTACTGCAGATCTTCTATCATCTGTCTACCTTGGCATTCCCTTCTTTGTGGGTCCTAACAAAATGACAGATTGGCTGCCCATCATTGACAGAATTAAGACAAGGGTGGCTGCGTGGAAAGCTAGATGGCTCTCCCTTGCTGGCAAGTTCCTTCTCCTTAAAATAGTGTTGGAAACAATTCTGGAAACTATTAATTATCAGTTCTAAAAGCCCCCTCTTCAATTATTCAGACTATTCATAAGTTGATCAAAGAGTTTTTATGGACTGCAAACATAGATGGAGCAAAGAAAATTCCTCTTATTTCCTTGAAAGATATGACACAGGTTAAATCTCATATTGGTGGGGCAGGTATTCATGATCTAGCAAATAGAAACAAGGCTTTTTTGTGCCAAATTAGTATGGCAAATGCATTCCAATTCTCAGAATAAGTGGTGTCAAATAATGCAATATAAGTATCTAGACAACAATAACCCCTCTAGGGTGCTCTCAATTCTTGATCCTCCAAGGGGATCGGCGTTATGGGATTTCATGATGACTTGAAGAAACACAATCACTAATTATATTTCCTGGGAAGTGAATAAAGGGGACCAAGTGAAATTTTAAAGAGATTCATGGAATGGATCCCCTCCTTTAAGGAATTTGGATCACTTGGAGAATGTCATTTCCTCAACTGAATCTGGTTGGGGCATTTATCTAATTGACTTTGTTTCAGCAATCTGTGTGTTTTCCAGGAAGGTAATTTGGAAGGATCCAGGGGACCTTCCCATTACCATACAAGAGCAAGAAAGATTCACAGAACTATTAGCAAGTAAGGATGTCTATCTTTCAGACAAAGATGATAAAATTTTATGGGCTCCATGGAAAGATGGGAACTACACTATCAAAGAAGGCTACATAATTATCCAACAACAAGCAACTTGTAAAGTTCCTAAATGAGCTTTCTCTTTCTGTTGGAACAACGTCACTCTCCCTAAAGCAGGATGCTTTGCATAGATGGCTTTGAAAAATAGAGTTCTTACAAGCGACAAGTTATCTAAATTTAACATTTCACAGCGTTTTAATTGTCTTCTATGTAATTTAGAGTTTGAAACCGGGGATCATCTCTTCCTCAATTGCCAATTTGCCCATTAATTCTTGTTATTTTTTCTTGCCAAACTTCAGTTTCAAATGCCCCTCCCTAATAAGTTATGGTATCTCTTTCAATCTTGCCAACAACTCTTCACCAACTCCCTTTTTTCTGGATTATGGACCTGTATTCCAGCCATAGTGGTTTGGGCCCTATGGTGGGAAAGGAATAAGAGAATCTTCCGTCAGCAATCCTCCACAATTGATAATGTCCTCAGTTATATTGAAAAGTCCATTTCAGAAGTAGTAAACAATAGTCACTCAAAAACCAAGATCAATCCAGTCTTATCATCTTGGGATAGTGGTATCATTCGTGAGTGGAAAGGAATTCATATTCCTATTGGCTGGTGTCAGAAGCCAAATGCAATCACCTCTCTAGATAGACAAAAAGTACAATGGATTCCACCCTCAGTTGGACAATTCAAATTGAATTTTGACAGAGCTTCCCGGGGTAATCCTAGCCAATCTGGTGTTGGTATTTGTATCTGTGACCATCAGGGCCATGTATTAGCCTTCAAATCTTCCCCTCTTCCATCTGGTTCAAATAATATGGCTGAAGCTCAAGCTTTGTTCCTCGGGTTGATTCTGGCAAAGCAAACTGGTTTTCATAACATTGTGATTGAAGGTGATTCTATGGTTATAATTACTGCCTGTATTAAAAGAGAATCATACAATTGGAAACTGGCTTATAGCTTCCAGAAAATCTAGAACTTGCTAGACTCATTTGCTGAAGTTCTGATCTCGCATACTCTCCGTGAAGGCAATAAATTGGCTGATTTCCTAGCCAACCGTGCTTGTGATGGTATTAACCAAGAATTTATTCTGCCACTTGGTAATAGTAACATTGATGAGGATTTTCAAACTATCATCAATACAGATAAATTAATCATTATATCTCTGGGTCAATTCGTCAGATAGCATGTATCTATTGAGATTTCTGTGTAAAATCTCTGGGTTGATTTGCCAGATAGCATGTGTCTGTTGAGTTTTTTGTATAAGCTGCATATGTGGTGTGGGTTCCTCTAGATCCAGGGGATCTAGACCAGTCGATACTCATTCATGTGGATGACGTCTCAACTAATAAAAATTTTCATTTACTAATTGCTAGCCAATGATACCATTTCAAAATTCAGGCCAACAACTCCCAAGGCATAGTTTGAAGGCAAGCAAAAGAGTAATTGTTCGCAAGGAATATCAGAGATTTTATGTAGTATCCCCATCATACGTGACATATGAGATCCATGTTAGATGGTGTAAATTCTCTCCAGGTGGGTTTTGATCTCCAAAATGACAAGCGCCTTTAATTGGCGATGGATAGACCTATAGGAAAAAAGTTCCATACTTATAATTAAAGCAAATGCGTTGCTCAACCTGGGATAAAATATTATCAGATTTCAGAATTAAGTGTGACTATTCTCCTCATGCGTGCCTACAATTAATTTGGGAATACATGAGTGCGATTTATATATTATCAGAAATAAATGTTATAAAGATCATCTCATCTACATGCCACGAAGACACCTCAAGAACCTCTCTTTTTAGCCTATTTAAACTCCCTTCATCATACTATGGGAAACACAAGTTCTTGAGCATGGATGGTATGGCAGAGGATTGTGTTTTGTGTCATTCCTGTGCTTCCCTTCACTCTGAACTACTCCCAAAAAAATTAAAGAATCTGGCTATCGTCCAACTTAGATGAAGATGTTCTGCCTATGCTTATCACTGACCATGAAATGGATGATATGTTTCTGGTCCATAACGATTCCATTCATTATGCTATCAAACAGGTAACAGGGTATGAAAATTTTGATTTAAAATCAAAACAATTTCTATTCCCATCTCAGCTAGTATCAATTTTTTTGTCAAACACAATGGATCTTCTTCAATCCCCTCGTCTCCTAGAGATCTTGGCTTTCAAAGTAGTTCAGAAGCAATTTTGGATTGCCTATAAGCTAAAGCAGGCTATGCATAACTATGACCTCTAGAATGGCCACACGCTGATTGGTGGTTTATTCACCACACACCAAATTATACACGACCACAGAGCTCTAGTTGCGTTTAATGGTGCCAAGAGGGCAATAGAAACACAGAATGAGCAGATCATGCAAAATTCTCTGTAAGAGGGTGGGCATACTCTTGGCCCGATGCTGGAGGGGAAAATAATGGTCACAGTTCACACACTAGCGGTCCTCCTTGGAGTTCCAAATGTACCTCAATTGATCAAGCACAACAAGCTCCAGAACCCTCAAGATAGGCAAGGAGATATCAAGTGCGCCAACATTCACAAAAACACAAAAGAATCACAGTCATTGTGCTGGGTGTTAGGTTTAATGCCCATCTTGGGTTGCGATGGTAGACTCCATGAAACACAAGGAAGTGGGTTGGATTCCATCCCCCTGGGAGCAGAACCATCTGAATGGCCTTCGGGATGGGGTCCTCGAGTTATGACATCTCACGTTCAATAGAATTTAGGGTCATCCGATTGGGTGTTGGCTTCACCAGAAGTAGATGCTAAGGTGGTGGTTATGGAAGGGCCTCACCATTCACACCAGACTGTGGAGACTTTAGAGGATATGAAGAGGCAAGAGTGATGCAAGCATCAATTAGCAGTAAATTTTGCAGTTTTGTATAGATGTTGATAAATTTGACTCCATGTGTGTGTCTGATTTTGAAGAATAAAATTCATAGTATTTTGAGGCTTGAGACAATACAAAATTCTTTTTTGGAGCTGTAAATGGGTCAGGTACCTTGGTGTTACCGGTTCCAATATTCCCTGACGGGAAACTGCAACGTCAGTGACAATGTGCATAACCGACACCAACCACAATGGACAAATTCTCTATTGGGAATATATATGGTTTGGGTACCATGGGGATACTAGTTTTATTGCTTATCGATAAGGCCCAGCACCGACGTTGACTTTGGTTATAACCGACACCGACCACATCAGTATCTGACCCTCACACTACTGACACCGACGACACTAGTACCGACGTCTGACTTAAACCATTACCGACACTGACAACATCATCATATGTCACTGATGGTAATCTGTCTGACACTAGCCAACAAAAAATACCAATTATGCAAGTACCGATAGCTTATCCGACAAATGTTCTCAATCTTCGGGGATTTTTGATGCTTTGTATGAAGCCACTGTGCTTTAATTTCATTATTGTCTACTTTCCATACTACAGTATGTTCTGTCCAATGTAATAGAGAGGGTTCTCTATCTTTGATTATTTCCTATGTATATGAGCAAGGACTCTGGGTTTTCTTGCTGGTTCTTTCCCGGAGGAGCTATTGAACCAACTTTATTATTAATAATATACATTAATAGTGGCCTGCCCACTTTTGCTTAAAAAAAAAAAAAGACATAGTAGAATAATTATATTTCATATTTTGGAGGCTCATAAGAATGTTCCACTTATCCATAACTAGGTAAATAATCTTCCATTCCACTTGTGCAAAGTGCTTCCTTCGTCATCTTTTTTGCCACACAAAATTTCTTCAATTTCCTTTTCATTTTGCACCTCTTCTCTTACTCTTCCTCCTATTGGTATGATCCTTGAGATGATTCATATAAGTCATCAAGCATTGCTTGCAATCCTTAGTGTTAGCAAGCATCCCAACTAGAGAGTTTTTAAATTGAGAAATTGTTCATCTAATAAATTTATTTTCTCCTTCACTATGCCTTTCAATGAGCTATTGTTGATTGTATTTTTTTTCTTAACCACATTTTTGGAAAAGTAGTGAGAAAATATGAATAATGGAGATAGGAGAAATGTAAGAATTAATTATTCTATCGAGTAATGTCCTAGGTGTGTGACTTGGAGCATTACATGAGGAGAAGAGTAGAATGCATATGCTTAAGAGAAACATAGGGGGCTAAAAATAAATATTAATGGTGAATGGAGAGAGATAATACATATGATATAAGTAGCTAGCTAGGAAGAAATAATCATTTTAATGGAATATTAAGGTGGGATTCAAAATTTTCTATTTATAAATTATATATTTTGATTGATAGCTCCAACAACACTTTAAATTGCAATGTAACATGCCCTAGACCATTTCATATAAACATTTTGAGTTCATAAAAGATAGTGCACATTAGCACTCTAAAATCCAAGAGAATTTTTATTTATTTCTACAATAGTCTTTTGATTGCCTAAATTTATGTAATTTTCTTACACCAATTTAATATAAAAGGAAAAAAAGAACCATTTGCACACAATTTTATTAAATAAATAAATATTTTTGAAACAATCAACAAAATACTTTATCAGTGCCAATCAGAAAGGATTTGTCCCAGGTCGGAAAATTATGGATGTTGCCATTACCAGTCATGAAATCATTCACTCCATTGACCATAGAAGGGTTGCTGGGATGGCCCTCAAGCTAGATGTTTCTAAAGCTTATGACAAAGTCCATTGGACTTTTCTCTACAAAGTCCTATCTACTTTTAGTTTCTTGGGGGAATTTATAGACCTTATTAAGTGTTGCTTGGAGACTGTGAGATTCTCAGTGTTATTTAATGGTAAACCTGGGGCTAAATTTTACCCGAGTAAAGGGTTCTGCCAAGGGGACCCCCTATCTCCTTACCTCTTTATCCTCCTTGCAGAAGTTCTTGGCCTTAATATGATGGAGATGGCCCATACCAAAGAGATTGTGAGGATTAAGCTGGCCACTACTCTGCAAACTGCAATCCTGTAGCAATTTGTCGATGAAACCTTCTTCTTTGGGGCCTCCTCGGTTAGGGAAGCTAATAAGTGGAAGCGGCTACTAGATAATTATGCTATAGCTTCGGGACAACATTTCAACTATCACAAAAGCTGTATGTTCTTCTTATACACAGAGGAACTAGTTTAGAAGAAATAATGAAGATTCTAGGTTGCCAGGCTGACAAACTTCTTGCTACTTATCTTGGCCTCCCGTTGATTGTCAAAGATGTGAAGAATGAATTTTGGAATTCTATCCTTGAAAGAACCCAAAGGAAACTAGCGGGCTGGAAATAAAAACTCCTCAGTAATGCGGGTAAGCTTCAACTCCTTGCTTCCTCCCTTCAGGGAATTCCTGTCTACTTTTTGTCAATTTTTCAAATCTCTTGCTTCATGGCTGACAAACTAGAAAAATCCAACGTACCTTCCTTTGGTTGGGATATGAGGAAAAGAAACCTCTCGTTGGTCTCTTGGGATAAATTTTGTCTCCCCAAAGCCTTGGGAGGCCTGGGGTTAAGGAAAATTCACAACCTTAATAGAGCTCTACTTTCTAAGGTGGCTTGGACCATGATACGGGGAACTGTTGATTGGTGTACAATCATGGAAGCTAACTATCTGGATGGGGGTCACTTATGTAAACTCTTCATGGTGCAGGACCACCTGGTGGGATCTAAAATCTGGAACAATATCCTCAAATGCAGAAGTATTTTAGAAAAAAAGGGCCATATGTTCGTTGGGTATTGGTCTGGATATCAGAATCTGGGATGACCCCTGGATGCCTGACATCATCCTTGGGAATTCTCATTTCTCTCAGATGAGGAACATTTTGACCCTTGGGGTTGGGTTGTAGGTCTCCAAATTTATCTCTAATGGTAAGTGGATTGACCACCTCCCTCATCTTTAGTACAGACCAGACTTGAGCACCCTTTCAACTAAACTTAGTGACCTATTGCTTTCGATCTGCATCCCTATAATTAAACCGGCCTGATATATTACTTTGGAGACATAGTCAACATTGTGGGTTCTCTGTCAAATTGGCATATGGTCTGCTTATCAATGATAGTGCTGATATTTCTTTTTGGAGGAAGGTTTGGCAACCTCATTTAAGCCCTAAAGTCAACTTTTTCTGGTGGACAATTTTCAATGGGAAAATCATGACGCTTGACAATCTTGTTAAGCGAGGGTTTATCCTTGGTAATAGATGCTACCTATGCAAGAAAGATGAGGAAAGATCTAACCATATCATGCTTCACTCCGTGTTTGGTGTTGGGATCTGGCATGAGATCATCTCTAGACTCAACATCCCATGGGTTTCTAATCACAGCATCCAGGATATTTTGCTTGAATGGTAATCTCCCTCATAGCACCCACTCATCAAATTACTATGGAATCAAATCCCCCCGATATTCTGCTAGGTTATCTGGGAGGAATGCAATAATAGGATATTCAAAGATACTGAACTCACTACTAAGGAGAGTTTTTTTATATCGACTATAAACTTTTAGGGGAAAACCTGTTGGTGGGAAAATGGAAAAGCCCTATTTCTCCTCCTACTGACTTTGATTGGAAGATTGCTAAGGTTTGGGGATTGGCCAAGGGGTTTTCCAAATTTGACAACTCTAAACCTACAGCTAGAAAGACAACTGTTTCGGTCCCCCCTCGGGCAAACTGGCACAAACTTAACTTTTATGGGGCTACCTGGGGTGATAGACAAGCTAGAGGGGGAATAATAAGGGATCACTAGGGGAGATTGGTGGAAGCTTATGCTGGCCCCCTTGTTGACCACTCAGTTAACCAAGCGAAGGCAATGGCGCTCTTATGGGGATTAAATTTCTCCCTTAACATTGGCTGCTCCAGGATTGAGATCGAGGGGGATTCCAAGGTTATTATTGATGCTACTAGTGGTTTCTCTATGGATGGGTGGCGAGTGGACCCTATCCTCTTGGATATATGGGGGTTGCTTGATTGCTTTATTGAGTCCACCATAAAACACATCTACAGGGAGGGGAATTTTGTCATTGATTCCATGGTGGTTGTAGATATGCAGATGGGTGGCTTATGATGCTGGCGCACTGCTAATCAGCTACCCAAAAATACTTAGTACCTGCTTGGGCAGGAAATGAGCGAAACCAACAACATCAACAAAAATGTTTAAAAATCAAAGTCTGATTCGGGCGCTAAAAGGCGGACCCGAAAACAATATCCATTTTAGCTTGGTTGTTTATCACATTTGGAAAAGTTGTGTGGCCTCTGAATGTAGGATCCCCAATTCTTTTTGGTGGTGGACGTGGCCTGCTTGCGTCACTCCCATCATAAAGTGTCATTATGTCTTTTTGTGGCATTGGATACATTTGCAATTTAAGGTGATTAATAAGAGATATGATAGAGATTTCTTTGATGGTACTTATGGATTACAATGCTGCTCCTACGTGTTAACAGGGGGTGTCCTTGGCTGTGATTTTTGTGCCTAAAGGCAATTATTACTGCAGGTTTCATACGTAAAATGATAGATGTTTATGGCAGAGTTATCACCCCATTTTTTCCATTTCACGCAATGGTTCTAATTTCTTTTCATGCTCTGATTTTTGGTAGTTTTGTGTTGTGAAGGGTTTTGGCTCATTTTCGGTGTGGAATTCTTTAGTGAAGGTTGTTCCTAACAACTATGCAAATATGGGAGGGGATCATCATAGGATTGAAAAAGACAAGATAGAGGAAGAGTTCTCTTTGGACCCAATGGTGATGTATTTTTGTAAAGAAGGAGGGGTTCCGCCCTTCATGAAATGTTTGGCTAGGCACAATGAGATGATACCCCGTCAGTCCGCCAAAAGATGGAACGAGAGAAGGGTCACCATTAGTGGTATCACTTTTGATATTAACAAGGAGGTTATTTGTAAAGCCACGGGTATGGCCACCACGAGCAGGAAGTGGAAGAAAACCACCATAACCCAGGCCAAAATATAGTTCGACCAGTTCTTTGGCAATGACGACAAACCAGTGTCTAAAAATGGTGGTTATAGCACAATTGACCTTTCAAAATTCTGGCCAAAGATGTGCAAGCTCGTCATGAAATATTTCACCTTGGAGGGCAGGTTTGGCACTTTCTACAATTACCACCTTCCTTTTCTTAATCGTCTTAGGCATAAGATGTTAATTTCCTTGCCCTTTTATCTCGTGCACTCTTTGGAGAATACTGTGGCCACTGTGAATGAGGCATTCTCCCTTGGTAATAAACCCATTTACCTTCACTAGGGGATTATCTTCAGAATTTACCACTTCCACTGGGCTCTCTGACCTCCGCCCATTGTCAAAATCACCCAACTTGCGCAATAGAATTTATCGCCCTCGGTCTCCCTCAGCCAAGGCATTCCCTCACCTTCTGGGTCTATTGGAGGCTCCACCCTTGCTACTAGTCCTAATTCTTCTGGAATCCATCCTACCCTTGCCTCTCGTGTGGGTAGCAAGCATGACCTAACCTTGGATGACTCTCCCTAGCCTTGGCAAAAGTGAAAGAAAATCTACATTAACCTTGACTACCCCCAGAATGCTGACCCCCAGCCCACTAGTACCGGTCGGTCTTCTCGGCTTTCCAAAGAGAAAGGGAAAATGGCTATGAAGGAGTTTTTCGATAAAGAGGATGTCTCGGTTGAGTCTCACAGCAGGGATGATATCCAGACAAATATTGATCGTGATGTGGGGAATGATAACCAGGACACTGTGGCTGAGGGGGGCAAGGAAGATTCCACCTTGGATACAAGGATAGAAAACCCTAAAACTGTTGTGGGCACTGGCCTTGTTGGAAAAATCAAGTTCCAGATTGTAAATCCAGAGAATACAGTGGCTAAACTGAATGAGGATTTGGCCAAAACAAACAAGAGGCTGGCAAATGTCAGCAAATTTGTACTCAAAGTCATGCACGCCTCTTCCACAACCCTCTGCCTACTGAACAAGAAGGCCTCTGCTCGGAAGGAGTCTATTGAAGGAAACAGGGAACTGTTCAAGTTTCTCAATGAAGAGTGGGTGGACCTTTTGCTGTCGAAGTGCTTATGGGATGAGAAAGGATCCAGCTGATGGTGAAGTGCGGGTTGGGGTGTTGTTACACTGCAGACCCCAAGCCCTATATTTGAGTCAGTTTCTTTATTTCTAATTTAAGCACAAGACTTGAATTCTGTTAAATAGCCCTGCGTGGATTCGTATTATTTTTTGGCTGTTAAACTTCGATACTGTTTGCTTTTGGGATACTTATTGTTGCTGGTTCAGCTTTTATATTTTAATTTTTGATAGAGGTAGATGATGATTTACCTGTTTATCTCTGCTGACTCTACTGATTTATTATGTTGTTAAGTCTGTTTAGTCAGCATCTTTGTACCTTGGGTCAACACCCTCTTGCTACTGCTTATATCAAAAACAAAATGCTTTATCTCTTTAATATAAATAAAAAATAATCATTATATTGAAATTGACATTATCAACTCTTTAACTAATAGCCCTCATTTCAAAATGACTTTCACTAAAGTTTATCATTCTTCTTTAGAGTAAAGGAAATTACCCTCATCTACACATGACTAACAACATATTGTACATTTAAATACAAATGTTAACTACTTACATCTTTAGCACATCTTCATATTCCATATCGATTTAAGAACTATTGAGTCCACCTATCAATTTCATTTAATTTGCACTTTATTAGTTACTAACTTGTCCAAATCGACTAAGTTAGAATCAGTGATTGCTTATACATACAATCATTAACTTAACCGAGATTTATGCAAATGGGATTTTTATTTCCATATACGTATATAAACTATTTTTACTACCTTAGAGCATTACTAATTAGTTTAAAAGAAAACACAAAATCACAATTAGTCTAGAATAAACACTGCGATGCTTCATTATAAAGACAAACATTGGCCTGATTTATTATATCGAATATGTAGTGACATATAATGCATATAATCGAGATCCATATGCAGATGTAGTTACATAGTTCAATAAGCTTTTGCCTTAAACAGACTAAAGCTGAATAGGTTATTGTACTATATCTAGTGCCTCTTCAAATCTTCAAACTTCCAAAGAGTAATCTGTCATCCTGCAGAGAGTAAACATAGAGTAAGATAACTGGCACTTACGAAAGACATTATTAACCAATAATTACAATAGAAATACAACAACGAACCCAAATTGCCAATGAATTGTATACCTTATCAGGTGCTTCATAGATGAATTAGTATGGAGGAGGTGGAGACTTGTAAGAGTAGTGATGGGTAGGTGGTGGGTAGACTGGAGATTTTGAATGGGGAGGTGGGTGAATGGGTGGGGAAGGAGTTAGAACAGGAGGGTGGTGAGGGGGCTTCACTTCCACCTTTGGAGGAGGTGGGGATTTGTGTTGATATGGAGGGGACACTGGTGTCTTTGGTGGTTTCTCATGGTGAGGGGGAGGAGATGTTTTGGGGGGAGTATAAACTGGTGGAGGAGGAGACTTATGATATGGCTTAGGTGGAGAGTGGACTGGTGAAGGCTTATGGTGAGGAGGAGGANGGGGGAGGAGATGTTTTGGGGGGAGTATAAACTGGTGGAGGAGAGTTATGATATGGCTTAGGTGGAGAGTGGACTGGTGAAGGCTTATGGTGAGGAGGAGGAGGAAATGTTGGAGATGGCTTGGGAGGAGAAATCTCATGGATAGGTGGAGGTGGAGATTTGTGAATGTAATGGGGAGGAGAGAGGGACTTTGGAGGAGGATGTGGATTTAAAACTGGAGGGATGGGAACCGGTGATGGAAGGTGGACCGGTGGAGGAGGAGACTTGTAGTAGTACGCCTTTAGAGGAGGATTGGAATATGATGGCATGACTGCAGCCAAAATGAAGGCTGCAATGAAAAGCAGCAAGGACATGCTACTGAACTTCATCTTGCCTCTTGAGTCCATCTTCCCTGGTATGAGATACCTGGCTTACATTACCCAAGTATTTATATTAGTTTATGGCTTGGTAAAAGTTTCTTGTTTGAACACATTGGCTACGTGGAATGCATCGTCGATGTCGTGTGGTAGGAGGATATATTTGGAATCAAAGCATGTGGGACAAAAAGTTTAATTTGAAAAATGGTGCATTTCATCTGCAGTAAATGACATCATTAAAATGTGATTTAAAAAAAAACTATTATATTTAAATTTGGTAGGTGGTCACCGACTTAAAAGTGTGACAGTCCAACGCTTATGGACGTCGTGGAAAATCAATCTCCTTTTTAGCTGTAAATCACCATTGAAAATGTTTTCCAAGACTTATATATTCCTTCCAGTTTCGCGGTTTCCAAAACACTACTAATTTTAGGCGTGTAGGCTTCTTTTTTTTCTTCTTTTAAAAGAGAAACGATGGAGTTGCTTCTTTTGACGATTAGGGTCTCCAAAACATTTAAAATTAAACTAAATTTCAACATGAAAGAGAGATGTGTCAAGTTAAGGTAAAAATAAACCATCTATTCACACTAGAATAAAATATACCATGTTTATTAGTATTCTGTGTTTGGAGACATATATTTATATTTTTTTTTTTATGAATAGTGCCTTTTCTATTAAAAAATATTAAAGTTACATATCCACAAAAAAGGGGCCGGGGGATATAGAAATCACCCCGCAGAGTTCACTCGGCAGAGCCGGAAACGAAAACTATTCATCAAAAAAATATAATGCCCTCAGGCAGCAAGAGCAGTGGCAGAAGGCGGAGGATCTTGATCATCCGGTCCCCACTTATGAGTGGGATTGGCAGGGGGGTCGGGGATCACCCAACCATCCTCATTAGTATTTTCTTTTTCTTTTCCTTTTTCATCCGCCCTGGGCGGGGAGATAGCAAGAGCCAGGCGGGGAAACTTGGAAGAGGTGGCAGGAGGCCAACCCAATCCACGGCGAGCACCAGAAGTAGCAGGAGCATCAGGAGGGGCAGAGTGAGCCGGAGCCTGCGCCCACCCAGACTGCCGAGGAGGCGGAGAAGCCGAGCGGCGCTGCCATCCATCCCCGCCACCTCTAGGAGAGTGGTGGCGGGGGGCCTGGGACCGCGGCGTGTGAGAACGGCGCACAGAGGCTCTACACCTGTGGTGGCGGCCTCTGGGAGGCATGCCCTCAGCAGAAAGAGCATCCGGAGGAACCCGAGCAACAGTGCAGGGAGCATTGCCCCAATGATTGAGTAGCTCCTACAGGTGAGCTACTTCCAGAGCCACTTTATTGGCTTGCACTTGAATCTGCATAAGAACATTATTACATATATAAGCTTTGTTAAACATAGCAACATTAGTATCAAGAGAGCTGTGAGAAAAAATAACAGCATTTCTGTCTTTCCAAAGATTAAACAAAATCTCCATCCTGAAAGTATGCCAAATTTGGGTAAACTTGGA
>MU227500.1:319515-336171 GCA_018584345.1 Thuja plicata | reverse complement strand
ATTGCACAATAGTGCATGAATTTTTTATTTATTTTCTTGTTACAAAATTTTCAATTTCACCTTTTGCTTCTACCTATATGATTTAATTCAAATTTTAAAATTCGTTCTTTTTGCAAAATTCTATTCAAATCAAGTTGTCTTTTGTAGAAAACAACTAAAATGAGCCAATTTCAAGAGCTTGACATGCATATTAAACAACAAAATCTTTTGCATTCAGTAGACAATGCAAAAACTTTAGTAACAACCACCAACAAATGTACTTTCAAAAATTTTCTCCCCACCCTTCAAAAATTAATGTCATTGGATTACATAACTGCATTGGTTTACCAAAAAGTAGTACACCGCTGTCAACAACGGTTACACATATTTCTATATCTAAACTATTATACAGTAACTTTGAGAATGTCAAGATTCATTTACATTTTCCACTCAAACACCTATCGGCGATTCCCTTGCACCTCCTATCGGTGCAAGTGCTAGTATAACTAATTTTTATATACAATATATTTTAAATATACTTATTTAGGTGGTGAAATTAAATTATGTCTATTGGTTTTCTAAAAAGGATCTTCTATTAGAACACATTAAAAAGTTTAAATTCTTGTCATTTATAATAATAATGAATACATAATAGGCTTGGTTGAAGTTTCATATTTGAACACATTAGTTGAAGTTCCATATTTGAACACATTAGCTCCCTTTAATGTATTTGTTTATTGTCTTTAACATTAAAAAAATGTGTAAGAGGAAACTCTTAATTTTTAATTTTATCTTTTTATTTGGGTTTCTAATTAGAAAAAAGAGTGCTATTCATGTTGACTGTTTGGCTCTCATAATTATGTTTAAAAAACTTAAATTCCAAGCTGAAAGAGAGGTACAACGTGAGATTCGTTGGATATTGAATACTTGACGGACAAGCAACACATGCCTCTCACTGAAAGATAATGTCAGGACTCTCACTGTCTTTCCATTCAGACAAGATATTTTTGCGTTCAATGCTTGTAGACAGAAATCCGCATCTTCTGATTAGATGTATTTAAAAAGAGCTACTACTCCTTTTTCGCACGTAAACAAAATTAAATCATTCTTGAAGGTCTCTCTCAGCAATTTTTCTTGACAAGCGACTGTTACGTAGAATAGTTGCATATCATCACTCCACACCGACGTGTTGATATACTTGGTTGATTAATTGATATCAAACTATTGAAAACGGTGGATTTTCTCTGCTTCGTTGCCAACGTCTCTTTCATGGTATGCTTGTTTCAATTTCAGAGGAAAAAAAAAAAAAAAAACATTTGACCGGAGAGGACATCATGGAAGCAATGAGCCTTCTCATTCGAATTGCTAAGAGTTTACTGAAAGTTTTAGAGATTAATCGTGGAGTAAAGTTGATTGAAATAGTGAGTTTAGTAAATGAAATATGTTGAAGTATAAATGGAAAATAAGTGTAGTTAGCTCAATAATTAGTGAATTCTATTAAATTGGTGAATGACAATATTTGACAAGTTCTTAAGCATAAATAAGAGATGTTAAATTAGTAATTTAGCGGATAGACTATTCGTGAGAGCCTTGCTTTCTGAAATTTAATTTTTTGTCGGAAAATTGTCAGTCTTACTGTTGTCTTTTTTTATCGGGATCATACTTCTAGATTTTTGTTATTATTATTTTTTTCACTTTTATTTTGATTATAAAAGTAAAGTTAATCTTTCATTCTATTTTGATGGAAAAAAACTCAGCTAAAAAATAGAAATGTTTTTATTATGAGTTTGTAATAAAATAAAATCTAAATTAAATAGTGACCTCGTCCATATTGTAGCTAGGGCGAGAGATGAGCTTAGGCAACACCAGCAGGTTAAAATCCGTGGAGCCAGCATTAGATCCAGGGCTCACTGGCTTCAGCAAGGTGACAGGGGTACCAAATTCTTTTTCAACCTTATGAAACAGAAGAATGCTAATGAAGCGATTAACAGGCTTGTGGTTGACAATATTGAAATAAACACTTTAGATGGGATTAAAGAAACTTTTGCTCTTTTTACCATAGCCTCTTTACCTCTGAAGACACTGAAGAGACCATCTCTCTCAGAGAGAAATACAGATCTATCATCCCGACTAGGATCTCCTTCCAAGACTCTGAACTTCTCAGACAAAGCATAACCTTGGAAGAGATTGAGAAATCCATTAATGCCATGAAGAATGGCAAGGTTCCGGGGCCTGACAGGCTTCCTGTTGAATTTTATAAAGCCAACTTAGGCTGGATTTGCAGCGACCTGTT
Source organism: Thuja plicata (assembly GCA_018584345.1). Taxonomy (NCBI): domain Eukaryota; kingdom Viridiplantae; phylum Streptophyta; class Pinopsida; order Cupressales; family Cupressaceae; genus Thuja; species Thuja plicata. The sequence goes on along the minus strand of MU227500.1, from coordinate 333,899 downwards.
TGACATCTATAATGAAGCTCATACCAGAGGTACTCTGGGGAGTTTTATTAATAAAGGGATCATTAAGCTGATCCCTAAGGAGGGTGATAAGGCTCTTATTAAAAACTGATCCAGATTGGAAAGATGATCCGGGCTGATAGTAGTCTCTAGACCTCTTGATGAATTAGAGGCTCGATCAGTGGGTTGACTGGTCTTTGATTTTTCCGGAAGGGCTTAGCATCTGGTTTAAGTGGGATAGTATGAGTCATGATAGAGGTATCATAAGTTTTCAAATCCTCATACCCCCGCGCAATTACATTAATGTATTCTTGGAGAACCGTGAGAATCTTCTCCTTCTCTTCTGGGGAGTAGGAGATGTCAATGTGTATCATTTTCTCTTCACTGGGCTGGCCGATGTTGACTTTACCAAATTTTCCTCCCTCCGAGGAGGATGATATATTTTCCTGGCCTCAAGGGTCCGAGTCAAAGATTCGTTCAAGTGCGACCATCCCCTTAGGGTTGGTGTTGGTTGGTAGGTCCATGATCCCGTCGTCTTCATCACCCTGTCCCGTATCATCGTGATCTCTCTCTTCCACTATTTGGTCCTCAAAAACACCAACATTCGCCATAAAGGCCAGGATATGCTGGTCATCCTCGAAGACTAAAAATGGGCGACATTGTCTAGGATGGACGGGGTGGGGATCATCTTAATGGAAAATTTCTAGAGTCTAGAGCCAACCATAGGTTCGATTGTACTGGTAGAAACAACAAGGGCATCTGGGACATAATTTCATCTCCGGGGGATAAGTTCAATGTCGAAGGCATCAAAATCTTCGATGAGGCTCCATGCCTGGTTGCAATATGCGGCCAGCCTTTTATCATGACAAGTGTACTGGCTCCAGACCTGCTTAACGATCAACTCTGAATCACCCAGGGCTCGGAGGTGGGTGATTCCTTTACTTAGCACAAAAATGAGTCCAAGGACCAAGGCCTTGTACTCCGTAACATTGTTCATGCAGTTGAACTATAGCCTGTAAGATGCGAGGAAGAATTTTCCCCGCGGGTTGATCAATTCCACTCCGGCTCCACAACCTTGCTTAGACCGGGACCCATCAAACTTTAAGGTCCACAAGTCATTGTTCGTTATCTGGGGCTAGGGAGACGAAGTGGTCTTTGGATTATTTTTGGGAAGATTGGGAGGAGTTTCCTTTGACTCTGATAGTGCTTGGGCGAGGTTTCCCTCGGGAGAAGCCTATGGTTGGGATCCCTAAACTAGTGACATCATGGAGGCATCAGTGGAGTGATTGCTAGGTCCAGGCGTATACACAAAGTGTTCCTTCTCCCAGAGGGCATTGATATGCCAGGTAGCAGCTAAAAAATAGGGCTCACACTCTATTTCTGAATATTTTTGATGATGCACCTAGGATCAGGTGTCAGACAAGAGTGTAGCAGGGGTTGCTATGGTCCCTTGTGAGTCAACCTCACTCCTTAGTTTTTCGTCCAGGTCTTGGGTTCTCTGGGAAACTATGGGATCTTCCCCGGGGTGAAATCAAATGTCAAGATTTCTAGGGGTTGGTACACCCTGGGGGAAGTCTCAGAGAAGAGGACTTCATTTACCCTCTCGACTTTGGTGAGGTTTTGTTTCATATGGGGTTCACTTTCTACCCAGATTTGATTAGACTCTCCCTCGCAAGGGAGCCACAAGTGGGAGAAGTCGGTGGAGAAATACCCATTAAGGGACTTAGACCAATTGTGACTTAGTAACATCCCATAAGTCTTCGGGATGTCCACCACTTGGATGTCAATCAAAATTGCTATCCTGGGGTCTTGGATGAGCTAAATCTGGACGTTCTTCAGCTCACCTACCATTTTTACAGTAGTTTTATCCAGTTGGATTACTGCGCCATTAGATGGGGTAGGGTGAAATCTGATCTTCTGGCATATGGATAGAGGCATGATGTTGCCCGAAGCTCCGAAATCTACCAAGAAATTTTGTATACTCTTCCATTATATGTTCAGCCCAAGTAGGAAGGGAGGATCCTTAGTGTTTCCTTGGAAGACAGTCGCGTTGGCGTCATCAAAAGTGACAGTTTTGGGTGGGCGACTGACGGCTTCTGGGTTTACCAAGAGCTTTAGAAGAGACTTCTTCTACTCAGGACAGTTCAACGAAACCTCCATTAAGGTCATGGAGGTGGTAGTTCATTCTAACGCCTTTGTGATGTCAAACCTACCCCCTGGGAATTGGTGGCTTCCCTCGATCGGGTCCTTAGTTTGGTTAGAGCCAGGGCCTTTTGGAGGGATGGATCGATCAGTCATGTTGTCCTGGGGAGGGGTGTCTTTGGGAGGCGTAGGTGTGTAAACTAGTCCTTTACCAACCTGACTCTGAGTGTTGTAAGGAGTCCATGGGCTGGTGAAGGCATTGGCCTCAAAGGCTAGAATAGATTCATCAAAGAACCCTTGTAGATTGGGCTCTTCTTTGTCTCCCTTGTCTGTCCCAAAGAAGATGGTCTCATAGGTAAAGGCACAATGAATGGTCTCTTGTGTAGATGTTTTTGGGGGCAGTGGATTAATAGATTGTTACCTATCTGACTGGGAGATCAGGATGACCTTCTTTAGGGTGGCACAGTTCACCTCAGAATGAGAGCTGGTGTCATGCAATCTACACCAGTTCATCATTGGGTAGAAGTCTGTGAATTGTGCAGAATGGCTGGGTCTAGCGCTACCATGATTGGTGTTTTGGTTCAGAGGAAGACCTCCAGTATTAGCATTGTTGTTCCATTACTGTTGGCTGGGCCGAGGCCTGTTGTTGTAATTTCTTCCTCCAACATTGGTATTTTGTTGGCTGGAAAAGATGTTCCCCCTCTGGGAATTGGAGTTGTGGGGTGCAAAGGACCCCACCTTCAGTTGTCCCATGTCTATAGTTAGTGAGGATAATAATCACTCGAGGGATTCGACCTCAGCGGTCATCTAGGTATTCGGGTCACAATGTGACAGTTGTTGTTGTTGATTCCTCAAAAAAGCTACAACATTCACCGGAGTCGAGGGCAGAAATCCTCTAGCTATGGACGACTGAAAGAAAGGCACTTTGGAAGGTTGCATTTGTGGTTTTTGTATTTGCTGTGGCTGGTTCCACGGAAAGGATTCTAGACCTGGTGTTGTCTGAACTTGAGATGGGTATACGTACTGGGCCTGCTGGTCTATCGGCGGTGGTGGGGTCATGGCCATTGTAGGGGTACCCTTTGCCTAATTGGGGTTATATCCCCTGACATAGGAAGTTCTATCAGGTACCATGTTGTAGGGTAAGTTTTTCCCAATCCCGCTTGGGGCTTTGTTCAAACCGTGGGAAAAATTCAAGGCTAGATTGTAAACCTTTGCCAAAGTATCCCAGTCACTAGGGACGGTAGTTCTCCAAAGGATAATAGCAACAAAAGGGTCCATCGCATTTAGGTAAGTTTGGATGGTTACATTAGTGGATGGGATGAAGGGACCCGTGCACTGCTTCAAGGCGCGTTGGAACCAGTGGTTAAATGTTGTGAGGGGTTCGTTCGGTTCCTTCCTAATGGAGATTAACAGGTTGTGGGACCATGCTGGGTCCACATGTATGTAAAATTCTACCAAGAAGGTGTCCTCCGTCTCCTTCTAGTTATTGATTGAGTTGGTGGGCAGATTGAGGTACTAGTTCAGCTCGTTCTACCCCAAGGATAGAGGGAACATCTGGGTCACAACATCTTCATGTTAGATTTGGTGTCGGTTCATGGCATCTTTGTATGCCTATAGATGCTCTTCTATGGTTCATGAGCCCAGATGCTCATATCGGGGATAGATCTTCTCCAGGTGCGAAGGAAGATCGTAAGTAGCACCCAAAAACTATCCCATCGGGGACCTGGTGTTTCCAAAATACGCAGCCATAGGGGGTGTTGGGTTCTGGATAGATTGAGAGTTATTCCCCGAGATAGTCTAGGAGATTTGGGTGTTCTGGGATGTGCTAGATCCCTGGAGACAATGTTAGCTGGCTTGGCTTTTGGGGTCCTTTTCTTTCGAGCGGGAGGCTCGAGTTCAACAAACCTTCTGGGATTGGGGGCTGATCTAAGGATTCTTTCAAATCTCACAAGTGAAAATTACCCAATCCCGCTGAAGGTCTGATTCCTAAAACTATGGCTTGGGGAACCCTCAGGCGGTGTGAAATCTAACTCCTTAGAAGGGGATGAGCTCATCCCCTCCCTCTAGCGCCTGTTTCTGTTGATGGGTCTTTATGACCGGGTCTGCCAACAGATGCAAGTTGTCACCGGGTACCAGGGTACCATCCAACTTTTCCTGTAAAGGTTGTTAGAAGAAATGAGATTCTTTGGGTCTTCAAGCACCTGAGAGTCGGGTCTCGACAGTGCGGGGGCTCAGTTGGGAGTGTGAATATTTTTTTCAGGGGGATAGCTAGTTATCTCGGCTCATCCTTTCTAGGGATTTAGGTGAATGGGGTTTCCTGCAAGCACTTGGTTTATCAAATACTTCAAAAATATAGGTTAGGGTTAGAAATATTCCATCTACCTATATTCGTGCAAATACATTTAAAACATCAAACCATGCTCTAACATACTACACTAAAATACTGAATGCGCGCACAACCATCAGTTCATACACATTCAATAGCGAGGGAAAATAAGGTCGTTAATCTACTTTAAAATATCAGAGCATGGGACATAAGAAACATACAACATGAAAGAACGTTAACCAGAAGTTGAAACACCAACAACATCATTGCCATAACTCCTCCTTCTTCATTAACAAGTTTCTAGTGAGAACTGGTGAGTACATTGACAACTCCATGGGAGCATCTATCTACTGAAAGCTTCTAAAGACTAAAGAGCATTGAGCTCTACAACTACTCCAATGAAAATGTTGAGAGTGCTATAGCTATGGACTGCAAAATCATCAATTTCTTTAACCCTTGGAATGAGGTCGGACTTATTATTTATACACAAGCTTGCCCTAAACTTAACCTAGCTTACTTTACACTTTAACAATATAATACAATTTTTGGTGGCCGATACTACCTGCACCACGCTACAAAGACCTTGAGATGGAAAAGGTCTGACCTTTCAGAAGAATAAGACAATAAATGAGGAGTGGAAGAATTGGCCTCGAGAAGAGAGCCAGAGGGAGAAAAGAAGAAATCCAATCCCCCGGGGATCGAGGCTACATGCCTCATCAATGGAAAAGAGTCTCCCTATCTCCAATGCACCATGTGTTATGTTGGAGCAGTGCCTTGGGAAGACCATCTATCAGAACCTTCTTGTCGAGCCGATGTGTCTTGCTGGAGTCACCCACCCTCTCACACCCTTATCAACTACTTTGAAAGTGATCGGTCGACTTTGGGAACTAGGACATGGGTCACTTTAAAGAATACAAGAATACTAGATCCAGAATTCTGGGATTCGGAAGCTTGCACCCTGAAAGAATAAAGAATACAACTTATGCATGGTCGATGGAATTCTCCAGACTCTGGAGAAATTTATTGTTCCTTACTATTTTTGAATGCTTCCAATACTTGGCTTACGCCTTCTTTGTCTATGTCTTTAATGTTGTCCCATCGACTGCGAATAGCCTCCAACTTTTCCTCAACATCTCTGGCCCCGTTCCAGAACTCATCTACCATCTTCATAGCATCGTGTGCTCGGATCATCATCTTGGATAATCTTGATAACATGCCCTAGTCAAAATCTCTAGCAACCATATACAGGGACTCCATTCATTCATCAAACTTGTTGAGGATGAAGTACTCCGAGGTGCACATCCCACTGGTGAAGGGATCAACTAACGATACTCCGACCACAAATTCCTGAAATAGGCCCAAAGGATATTGGGTCGCGGTGACCTTTTCTTTTAAGGCCTTAACCAGTTCCTTGCATACCTTGATTTTGAGGCCAAGTTTGGAGTACTGGGCCTGGAGGGAATCATATGATTTGTCTCCCAAAACTCCCACCTCTGTGACGGCTTTTCCTCTAGTGTTGCAAATTTCTTCCAACCTGACCTTCCACTTTTCATATTTCTCTAAGTCTTTCTCCCATACAAGAGCGAAGCCATTTGCTTGGACGATGAGGATTTTGACTTGGTAAATATCTGGAAGGGGTGCTGCTAGAAATTGTCTTATGACAACTATCTTCTCGGTGGCCCACCCATCCACAGCCTGCGGTTTCTTCTTCATGGCCTGGAGAGAATCCATGTCACCTTGTGCGAGTGGCAATCCAGAGGAAGAGGTTTTCGGGTGGATCTCGGCCAAAGGCTATGTAAGTTCTACTAGAAGTGTGAGGAGATTAGCATTAGTCTCTCTTTCCTCCTTCAAACTTCTAGCCTTGTTTGACGTATCAAGCCTCTACTACTTTGGTGGCCTCTCTCAGTAGGTCCAGTTCACCCTACTTATCCCTTCTCCCCAGTGCCACTTCTGTGATGTTGTAATCTTCAGGCCTTACATCTGCTGCATTTGCATCTGGAGGAGGTGTTGCGATAGTTGAAACTGTGTTTCCTATTGGAAAAGTCTAGAGGGCATGAACTGTCCGTGCCTTCTTAGGCTTTTGAGTTTCCACATTTCGGGCCATTAGTTTGACCAAGGAGACTGGAACACCTGATGCGACCGCCGGGGCCTTTCTTTTTCTCGATTCTAACAGCCATTGTAGCAGTTGGGATGGCTTTTCTGTTGAGACCTGGGCATCTGGATTCTTTTCAGAATTGGGCGGCGCGTCCCCAGAATGTACAGTGTCATCGGGCTCCTTTTCTTTATCCATTTCTTGTTCCTGCTCCTACTCTCTGGAGGCCTCCGTATTTTCCACTGTGTTGGCGGTCTCTCTTGTGACATCCAAAACTTCTTCTTCTCTAGCATCAATATTACCTGTAACTTTAGGGACTTCCTCGCCCCTCCCAGCATCAGTTGATCCAACATTTACATTTTCTAGGACTTCCCAATCATTATGTTGCTATTGTTCTTCAGCTTCATTGGCCTCATCTACTAGAACATTTTCCTCCATTGGAACATCTTCTGGAGGTGGGTGAGGTCTCTTGCCAAAGTTTAACAATGCAGCCATCTTTATTACCTCCCCAAATGTGCTCCGGGGCATTTGGCCACCCAGAGTAACTAGAGGCATTTGTAGTGTGATGAATGGAGGTATGGTTGATCCCATAGGTCCCATTTCCCCAACCATCAGCGGCTCATCTGTGGGTCACCTTTGTGTATCTTTGGTCCCTTGGACCGGTGTCCTCTCCTAGTTGGGCTCCTTTTGTATTTCACCCTAGACCTCTTGCTCTGATGCAACTTCTTCTTCTAGGACTTCCTTTTTTGCGGGGATCTCTCCTTTATCTTGAGCGGCGATCTCTTCAACCGTGTGATCAATATCCTCATGCAAATTCATCAGTTCATCTGCCCCAAACACATCATAAAAATCATTGTGTGGGGGAGGGCTATATGGAATCTCCTCAAGTTTGGGGGAGTCTGAACTGACATCAAATGGAGGCATATCTAGCATACCAGGGCTAGCGGATGCGCTTGGAGTGGGGGTCACCTTTTTCTTCTTCTTTCTCAGAAATGGGACCTTGGTTTCCAAAATACTGGTAGACTTCCCCTCGGTGAAATTCTGTCTACTCATCATCATAGCCAATGACGGGGATCCCGCCAGGGGAGCAGACACCATTGTAGTTACAAGGAGACCAGAGGATATCTATGTGCTTAACTGCTGGCTATCCAGCCTCTCTGACTCTATTTGTTGTTGTAGTTGTACCATTATGGGGGTTGGGCCCTAGGGAGGTACCTTAGCCGGGGTACCCTCTTTTTCTTTCCCCTTACTTGTGCTAAGTCTAGTGGTGGCAGCGGGAGATGGAGCAGTCCTTCAGACAATCGATCCCTTTTGGGTGCTTTTGGGACACACACAGGCAAAATAATTGTGACTGGCCTCCAAAATTGGGTGGCATACTCCCTCAATTGTCAAGTCTTGTGGGGTGTCCCAATCCACTGGAGGGAGATCCAACTTGTCTAATCCTTGTCCTTTGTATGCTGGGTCTTCTAGCAGCCCATCATCTAAAAAACCCTTCAGAAAGGTCCCAAGGTCAAGTGCCTTCATGAGTCCCTTGGACATCTATGAATGTTGACGGGGCCAAAGATCAAAACTGTCCTGACAGTCCACCCAAAAATCCTCAATATCTTCTTCGTGCGGCAGGGATGCTCAGGGAAGTGCCAACGTAATCTTTCCTACAGGATCATAATTCTTCCTATCATGGTGGAATTCCATCAGTGCCAGGCTCTTTAATTCACTATCTTCCTCCCTTGCTGCGGTGAGGCTGCATGTATAATTCCCACACAAAACCGAGAATGGGACATTGATGACCTTCTTGAATGTGAAGAAGGCATGCAAGTCCATGATCTGCTGACAGAACTCCAAGAGAATGTTTCTGTCTCTGCAATACTGGGGAAGAAGATAGGGTTTCCTGGAGAAGTCAGTCACCCAAATGTAGGTGTGGTGCTGGAACTGAATAAAATAGTGGCTGTAAGTACTGACCAGGTTCATCGCCTCCTGCAATAATCGATACCCGGAGTCCCGGGTATGTGTTAGAATATTTTGGTAAATGAAATCATCATTTACCCGGTAGAAATTTAGGAAACTGAGTTCCCATTGGACTTGGGGATAATGATCCCAAGGTGTTAACTGGCCCGCCCCGTTCCCAAGTTCACCTACTGTTCCCAAACCTAGAAAATTTGGTCTCTGTTGGGCCAGTGCACATAGCACGTAAGATGTCATATAGAACTTGGAACCTTGGACGACATCCTTCAACTACGTGTCCATGTGATTGGCTATAATGGCCGCCCAGTTGAAGGTCTGGTTGCGAGTGGTGATGCAGTAAAGGAAGTAATACATCCACACTAAGAAATCCTAGGCGTGGGGAAATCCAAAGATCCTGCATAAGAATATAATGCCTGCCTGAATGGGTTCTTTGAAATCCCCGTGGGGAATTTCCAGCTTCATCCTTTTATGGTCCCTCTTTGGGGACTTCAGCCACTAGCTATTGAGATATTTCTAGGAGACAAGGGCAGCTTCCTCAAACTACTTTAACGACTTGGCCCAGTTGATGATGATGGATCCCTTGAATTGTGGAATTCCCAGCCCTGAGACAAAATTTGCTGCATCCAGAGTGACAATTGTTGTCGGATATTGTAACGGCCAGGGATTGGCAAGCAGAAGTATTTGAGTAGGTGCATTGTATAGTATTTCTAGTTGACATATTAATTTTGGTGATTGCACCGAACAAGGAAATTTTGCAGCCTTTATAATATCGGAGGCAGCCAAATGAGTAGCCATACTGTCTCTGCCGACTTTCAACTTGTAGATGGCTTGGATTAAGCCTTTCATTTCAGCCCAAAGTCTGGGCTCTGTGTCTGTTATTTCTTGGAATTTGGAATCTACCTTGGATCCCATGAGAACAACCTCCTTCGGGTACTTGGAGGTCAGTGGCAGCTTTGCTAGCATCTTTTCAGCCCTAGATTTTGTGGCCGCTCGAGTGGAGGTTGTAGGTATCTCCAGGCTATCAGGAGGAGTGATCACCTCAGACATTTTGATCGCACAATCAAAAACCTATAAGACTGGAGAACCATTAATACATGGTATAATAATAATATTTAAGGGAGTCCAGGAGAGTTATCATCGTATCACACCTATCCAAAAAGTGTTTTATTTAACATATATCAAAATCCTGGACTACTTAAGAAAAACACAATCTAGATTCTGATACACACCCTGGGAATTTGGGGTATTAAACTAAGTGACAAGGATGGAATGAGAACTCTGGGGGCCTCGGCACCTAGAGTCTAGAAGAACTTAGCCAATGTTGTGCCAATGTGACCAAGAGGAAGCCATACTTGGCTAACATGGGTTGTCACGTGGCCACATGACATGCGACGTAAATGGCATTTAATGGTGAAAAGTAGGCTGACACGTGGGAAATTGAATGCCAGATGGGATGGGGTTTGAATGCCCACTCATTGGAAAATAATCCCACCATTAAGATGACACGACATAGGAGAGAGAAAGGTGCCATAGCTCGAACCAGCGAGGTGCCAAGTTTGAACCATGGCGACTCCCTCTCGACGAGCTCGATAGAATGATTCAAGAAACGATGGACCACGATGAGCTTGTCAAGAATAGAAGGATATACAAAGGGGTATACACATAAAAATACAGTGGGCTGAGGCATATATATATCATTTACAGAGTATTTACATAATGTACAGAACTCACGAAGGCACGAAAGCTAAACTTCAAAAATGTACAATATATACTAGACTACAATTGCACAGAAGGAAAACAACCTTCTAGCAGGGCCAACCCACCAATGGGAGGCAAACCAGGAACAAACACAGAAAATAGAAACAAGAAAAAAATGAAAGAAAAAATGAAAAAACTGAACACCACAAAAATGAAAAGAAAGATGGAAAACCATAGGGAAGGAAAACAAGAGAACAAAAATGAAAATCAACCTGGAAACACAAAAGGGGTAGAGAAGACGGACACAAAAAATGCTCTACAATAGGTCCACCTTCGAATGATCACAAGACAACACTGCAAATCAATTTTTGATTAGCCACTAAGCACAGGGAGGAACTTCACTGTTTAATCGCCTTAATCACATCAATATCGCTTTGAATGCTCTAAGTGTTTTAATCGCGGTAACTGTGAAAATGTCAGGTAACATCCATTTATACCCCTAGGGTAAAAATAGGTTGCACTTTTTCTAACAACTTCAGAGACCTCTGGACTCCGGGCCCGGGGATTCTATGAAATCATACCTTCTTGTGAAAGAAGATATGATGACAGAGAATCCCGGAGTCTGGAATCTGACTCTAGAAAGAACAAACTCTGGGACCGAGTCCCAAAGACACGAGGAAGAAAAACACAAGAAAGACAAACCTCATGGGGAAAATCCCGGAGGGAAAGCAAAGAAAGCAAAAGAAAACAAAGGAAGAGAAAAAGTGAAAAAAGGGGGACCCAACATTTTGCCTACAAAATGTAGGGACGGGTATGCAGGGCATAACAGTTTCCCAAAAAAATTCTCCTATGCTACTACTGGACTTTGAGAAAGCTTATGATAGGACTGAATAGGGTTTTATTATCATTATGCTTGAGGTTTTTTTTTTCCAAATTTTTTCTGCAACGATATTAAGATATTACTCAAAGATGCTTCTGCTTAGGTGGATGTTAATGGTTCTTTATCTGAAACCTTTACCCTGGGTAGGTTGATCAGGCAAGGTTTTCCCTTGGCACCTGCTCTATTTTTGATCGCCTTTGATGCCCTTTCCTATATTCTTAGAGACACTTCCCTCTCCCCAGTGGCTAAAGGTATCAACTTGCCCAATAATGACAACCTTATCAAGTGCCAGTTTGCTATTGGCATCAATCTCTTCTTTGAATTAACTGAAGATAATTTTGAAGTTCTTCATAATAAACTGTATCATGTTAAAATGGAATCACTTCCATGTTAAGAATGTTTAGCCCTCCTTAGGGGATGTTTTTGACCTCCATCATATCATCCTCTCATTTCTGCATCATCCTCTGCTTCTATGCCTATTTAAGACCCTGATTGGGCCTTTCTGGGCACCTTCTACCCCACCTGGCATATTTTCTAGGGGTTCTGGACCCCTGGGTCAGGTCAACCTCGACCCTGAACAGGGTCCCCCTTTCAAATTTTGAAGCCTTTTGGCTGCCGAGGGTCATCCAAAATTAAATTTTCCCGCTTCCAGGTCAGCTGTTTTGGGTTCCAAAGCATTGATTCCTAAATTATATTTAATATAGGTCCTCTCCTAGGGGTAAAAGATTTAATGGGAATTTAATTATCCTATGTTTTCCTCCTTAGAATATTGTGCCCTAATTTCATATAAAAGGAAGCCTCTCTCTCTCATTTTCTCTAAGTCTTCCAAGTGCAAAAAGCTCTAACCAAGATTTTGTCAAGAAGCAAAAGGTTTAAGCATCCATTGTTCTACACATTTTCAATCTTTCAAGGTGTTCAATTATTCCTCTCAAGCATTCAAGTTCTCCATTGAAGATCAAGGATTCAAGCTTTCAAGCCTTTGAAGGGATTAGGTGCAAACATTCAAGATTCATCACTCAAACCCTAGATCTAGCCATCATGATGGTGTGATCTTCCTTTAAGATTTTTTGTGCATCCTCAAGACTCTTTCATCATCTCTTCAAAGTGGATTTAAAGCATACAATCATGGAGGTTTATGGTTTCTAAAGCCCATGCTTTCATACTTACATATTTGCTTACATTTGAATTATAATTGCATATCTATTGAATATCATAGCTTCATTGTTAGATTCAATTCTACTACTTGCTAGCATTCTATACTTTATTGATTTCAAGGTTAATTCCTAAATCAGGGTTTTACTAAGGAAAACCCCTCCCCCACAACAAACAATCCTCTTTTCTTGTAGGTATAGGTTCGGGACTGCAGATTTGGACACAGATCTGGATACCCTTTTTGGCTTTCTTTCGGACGGCGTGAACAGATTCTCTGTCGGACCTGTGCAGGTCAGGATCAATATTATTGGGTTAGGGTTGACATTTGTGGGTCAAGGTCGACCTTTTTCATAAGATGACATCGGATCGGGAAAAGATTTTTGGGTTTTGTTTGTCTCTACGTTGTGGTTCAGGATCATCTGTCAGCTTTTCCATAAATAGTCTACAGACCTCAGAAAACAACATTCTTTGATCTGCAATTTTGTAATGTTGGTTCTTCTTCTTCTTATCCTTTTCAATTACTGTAATTAAACATACTCATTTAATCAATTAACATAATTTAAGATCCCCTTCTTTGATCTCTTTCTGAATAGTTGATTCATTTGTGCATTAACCCTTCTTTTGGGTTGATCAATTTGGATCTTCCATTTGTGCATTTGGGAATAGAAGAGGAGCATCTTATCTTCTTCCTAATCACAATTACAATATACAATCAATCAAATTCAATTAACTGTAAAGTAGGGTTAAGGAAATCAACACAAATAACAAATAATAAATCAACCTCCTTACCTTATTACCTCATATTATCTCCTTTTACCCCCTTTTTCAACCTTTACAGTTTGGTGAACCCGCAATAGACAACTCCTTCTCTTTGGTGTTAGATTTACATCTTAGATTAAAATTTGCATTTATAAATACAAAAACAGTTCTGGCATTTTCATTATGAAATTCTTTTGGTGTATGGCTATTTTTCTCATTATGCTTCTTTTAGCATCTCTTTATAGTACCTATGATGTCTATTAGAGTGTCATCCACTTTATCATGTTTGTTAATCTTCATGTTTCACTTTCTTATGCTATTTTAAGATTGACCAATACTAGTCTCCCTACTTTCAAAACTTTAATTAAGGATTTGTGTAGTGGACTTATTGCTCTTTTGGATTATGTGAAGAATTTGTTAGATGATACTCCATTACCTAATCTTCCTAATCTTCCTAATCCTAATCTTAACCTTCCTAATCCAATCATTTCTAATAATCCTACTCCTATTCTTCCATCTTCCATCCCTAGTTCTTCTCATACTTTTGTTAAGGCTCAAACTATGGTACAAGATGAGGATGTGCAAGAATTTCTAGATTTACCTTCTCCTTCTTATCCCGTTCATGATGATATTAAAGGGAAATCCAAAGAAACTTCTCCTAAAACCATTGTTCCATCTTACACAACATTTTCTCATGAACACAATAATCAATCACCTCCTATAGAAGCTTTGCAAGATAGGTATACTATTGGATACACTATGGTAGATAAATAAGGTTATAAGGGTTTAGGGCTTGGTGTTAATGAACATGGCATTAAAAACCCAATTCAAGCGTCTCCTACACAAAATATGCATGGTATAGGATTCCCTCCTTCTCAATTTGAGGTAGTTGATCTTAACTATCATCCTCCTCTCCATATTCTTCTTCCAACACCTACCTTAGACCACCCTGATACTCCTCAATATGTGGCTAAAAAGGTGTATGTCCAGTTAATGAATTCCAAGAAAGAAATATTCAAAACCATTCCAAGAAATACTCTCTCTAAATATAAATGTCCTTTTCATTATAGTTATAAACATTTACTTGCTGACTGCATGCATTTCAAGCTATATGTTAGAGAAAGAGCTTCCTTGGGAATTATATCTCATTCCTGTGCAGTATTACAATTTTTTCATAATTTTGATATGGGGCGTTCCCCTCATTCCTCTACAAGATGGATTGCATTTCTCCTCTTGTCTATTCACTTGTGGGCAAGAGGTATCTTATTCCAGTCTTCTAGGATCCATTTTACTCTCAGCATATCTTTTTGTGTTGAGTTTAATTGGTTATTCTTTCTATATTCTATCCCTATAAATCATTCGTGATATCTTTTCTA
>MU227500.1:303302-319465 GCA_018584345.1 Thuja plicata | reverse complement strand
ATATCCCTTGCCTACACACCTGGGGGGAAATTTATGTCCTTTCTTCCTCTATCTAAGGAGCTACTTTCCTTAGCTTAGTGGTGTGTGTTTATCTTACAACATTATTTCTTCATAAAGATTGGTGTTTGACTATTGATACCCTCTTATATGAGAGGTGATTGTCCTAGGTCATCACCTCTTCTTTATTTTGTAAACTATGTTTCTGATAAACTCTTGCTCTTACTTTGGGTTAGAGTTTGATTCCTGCATCTAAGGATTCCTCTTCCTCTTGATTACAGGGGGCTTGTCGATTGAATATTTGTTCCCTCTTTTCTTAAAAAGATGACATTTTATCCTAAGAACTCCTCTATGGTAGGGCTCTTATTGATGAGATCTCTTCCCTCTTGAGGATCCTTTTTCCGTAAGTGACATATTTATTTCATGATTATCTATGTTCTTGGATGTAAGGGTCAAGGCTCTTCACTAAGAATATGGTATACATTTTTGTTTAGTTGGATATCTCCTTACCTTGTGAAGTAGGTATTCTCTTTTCTCTTCCTTATCCTACCTAGTAGGTAGCCATGATAAGGAGGGGGGCATATATAGGGTCTCCCTTGTACTATAGTTTACATTTATTTACATTTTACAGCATGCTAAATCCTTGGAAGGTAACACACACAAGTTTCCAAATCCTGAAGAGACACACACTTTTTACTTTTATGTTTGCTAAATCCTTGGAAGGTAATGCACACAAGTTGCTAATTCCTGAAAAGACACGCATTTTTAATTTTTACTTTTGCTAAATTCTTGGAAGGTAACACACATAAGTTTCTAAATCCTGAAGAGATATGCACCTTTTTTATTATTTTACGATATGCTAAATCCTCGAAAGGTAACACACATAAGTTGTTAAATCCTAAATGGACACGCATTTTATATTCCACGGTGATACAAGAATGTGGATCTATGAATATTTCTAAAATCTGTCAGAAGACGCATTACAATTACAAGCACAGTTTTTGGGTGAACCTGTTGGGCTCTCCCTCCTTGGTGATTCATAGTAAGGTGGGCATCTTACTAGGTGAGGTAATCACTTTCTCTTTTCTCTCTTTCGCTTTCATGCTAGTAGGATTAGATCATGCAGATATGTTATCTATGGTGTTGTTCTTGTCTTACTTATGTAGTCATATATGTTTTCTATGTCTGACTATTCTTTACTTTCATATCTTTATGTATGTATGTTGAGTTAGAATCCTTGGTTTGGGGGCTTTTATCCCTGACTTAGTGATATTCTACCTTGTTGCAATCCACCAGGATCTTTTTCCTCTAACTTTACTGTGAGAATGTTCGATTTCTGTACTCCCGCTAAAGTGGGGGCTTAATGTATCATTTTAAAATGGAAGCACTTCCATGTTAAGAACATTTAGCCCTCCTTAGGGGATATTTTTTACATCCATCATATCATCCTCCCATTTTTTCATCATCCTCTACTTCTGTGCCTGTTTAGGACCCTGATTGGGCCTCTCCAGGCACCTTCTACCCCACCTAGCATATTTTCCAAGGGTTCTGGCCGCCTAGGTCAAGGTCAACCTTGAACTTGACCTAGGTCAGGGTCAACCTCAACCCTGACCTAGGTCAGGGTCAACCTCGATCCTGACGATGGTCCCCATTTCAAATCTGGAAGCCTGTCGGTTGTTGGGGGTCATCCAAAATTCAATTTTCCCGCTTCTGGGTCGACTGTTTCAGGTTTCGAAGCGTTGATTCCTAAATTATATTTAATATAGGTCCTCTCCTAGGGGTAAAATATTTCATGGGAATTTAATTATCCTATGTCTTCCTCCTTAGAAGATTGTGCCCTAATTTCATATAAAAGGAAGCCTCTCTCTCTCATTTTCTCTAAGTCTTCCAAGTGCAAAAAGCTCTAACCAAGATTTTGTCAAGAAGCAAAAGGTTCAAGCATCCATTGTTCTACATATTTCCAAGCTTTCAAGGTGTTCAATTCTTCCTCTCAAGCATTCAATTTCTCCATTGAAGATCAAGGATTCAAGCTTTCAAGCCTTTGAAGGGATTAGGTGCAAACATTCAAGATTCATCACTCAAACCCTAGATCTAGCCATCATGATGGTGTGATCTTCCTTCAAGATCCTTTGTGCATCCTCAAGACTCTTTCATCATCTCTTCAAAGTATATTTCAATCATGCAATCATGGAGGTTTATGGTTTCTAAATCCCATGCTTTCATACTTACATATTTGCTTACATTTGAATTATAATTGCATATCTATTGAATATCATAGCTTCATTGTTAGATTCAATTCTACTACTTGCTAGCATTCTATAATTTATTGATTTCAAGGTTAAATCCTAAATCAGTATTTGACTAAGGCAAACCCCTCCCCCACAACAGACAATCCTCTTTTCTTCAGGTACAGGTTCGAGACCGCAGATTTGGACACAGATCTGGATACCCTTTTCGGCTTTCTTTCAGACGGCGTGAACAGATTCTTTGTTGGACCTATGCAGGTCAGGGTCAACATTATTGGTTTAGGGTTGACATTTGTGGGTCAAGGTTGACCTTTTTCATAAGACAACATCTAATCGGGAAAATATTTTTGGGTTTTGTTGCGTTCCAGTTCAGGATCATCTGTCAGCTTTTCCAGAAACAGTCTACAGACCTCAGAAAACAACATTCTTTGATCTGCAATTTTGTAAGGTTGGTTCTTCTTCCGATCCTTTTCAATTACTGTAATTAAACATTTTCACTTAATCAATTAACAAAATTTAAGATCCCCTTCTTTGTTCTCTTTCTGAATAGTTGATTCATTTGTGCATTAACCCTTCTTTTGGGTTGATCAACTTGGATCTTCTATTTGTGCATTTGGGAATAAAAGAGGAGCATCTTATCGTCTCCCTAATCACAATTACAATATACAATCAATCAAATTCAATTAAGTGTAAATTAGGGTTAAGGAAATCAACAAAAATAATAATTAATAAATCAACCCCCTTACGTTATTACCTCATATTATCTCCTTTTACCCCCTTTTTCAACCTTTACATAAACATAACACTTTCTGTTCTATTTCGGGTGCTCATTTATCCCAACCGAAGTCAATCTGCCTTGGCTGGGATAATCAACCACATGATTGGTTCTATAAGTATGATTTTCAGTGGGGAGGCCCCCATAAAATTGTGAGATATCTAGGCATCCCCTTCTCGGTTGATCCCTCTCTTAAGGACATGTGGCTTTGGGTGAAGGAAAAGATTACTAATAAACTCAATAAATGGTATAACAGATCTCTTTCTTTGGCTGGGAGGGTGCAAGTCTGTCAAAAATCCTTTCGTCCTACAATATATACTAAACTTCAGCTTGGATGTTCAGTAATTATCAAATTTTGGAAATTCAAAAGACCATTAGAAAATTTCTTTGGTCTGATGGGAAAGGAAATAAAAAATTCCATGTTGTGAAGAGGGACTGGTGTCATTTTGACAAGCACCTTGGAGGACTGGGGTTAAAAGATCTCAAAACCTAGGGGATGGCTTTGGCTACCAAGTGGATCTTCCACTGTTTAGATGAGGATGAACCATGGAAGGTTCTTATGAGATATAATATTGAGAATGAGATCCCTAAGAAAGCTAAGTCTTGGAAGAATCTCCCATTTGGTGACCTCCTTACTGGAGACTTTCATGTTAATGTGCAAGGGTCTACGGTTTTTAAAACCATTTAGAAGGGATGGGAGTCCATTAAAAAATTTATATCTAATAAGGCCTTTCATGATCATAAGAATCTATATGGGGAAAGGTTGATTTTGATGGAATCTCCACCTCTCGGGTAAACCCCTGGCTTTATCTCAAGGATGCTCTGCTAAAAGCTGGAACCATATGGGCATCTCTCAACTAATTTATCTCTTTGAAAGTGACTTCCTTATTGACTGGGAAGAGCTCAGAAACAGATACAATATACCTTTGTCTCAGAAAAAAACTTACAATATGATTGTCAATGCTTGTAAGTACTCCCATCTTCCTGTCATATTAACTCCCTCAGGTTTATGGATAGAAAATGGCCGGAGGGGTCTATTATCTCTAAATTAAAACCAAAAACAATTACTGTATCCTGAACAACAACACAGATATTATTGAGCATGTTAATAAATTATGGTATACAAATATGGAGGTTAAGTATTTGAAGAAATTCTTTATGCAACTTTGGAAGGCTCCTATTGACCCTAAAATAAGATGCTTCAAATGGCTTATGACTCTTAATAGAATTCCTCTTTGAAAAGACCTAGCCAATACTAAGCTTTGTAGCCTTTGCAAGCTTCCTAATTCCTGTAGACATATCTTACTTGATTGCAAATCTGCTAAAGAGGTTTGGAGTATTTTTGGCTTTACTTATCCTAAGTATCTTGATATCTTTGAAATTATTAATGGTCATAATCATTTTTTAAAAAGGGATACTAATTTGATATGGATTATTTTATCTTCTAACATCTTATGGCAGATTTGGAAATGCATGAATGAAGAGAGGTACCCGGATATTCCTAGATCCCTTACCGAGTCCTTTCAGAAACTCGTTTATTTTAAAATTTCTTCCCAGGTGTGTATTAGCATGATGATTGAAAGGGAAAAGCTCAAAAGGTTCCTTCAAATGGGGCACTCCACCATGTTTGTGTTCAAAATGAAGGATGGGTATGCTTGGCGGAGACATATGGACAACCTGGCTATCTTCGAAAAGAATGTAAGAAACTTCACAAGGAAATTAGAAAGAATAAGAATGCCACTGACGACTAGATATACATGCTATCCCAGATTCAGGTAAAGAAAAACAATGTCTGGATGGAGGGTACCTTGGGATGGACGGCCTGGGTGGAAATCCATGAAGACATTCTGCACTAGTTTCTGTTTCTTATACATACTTTTCTCATATTATGTATTTAATGTTTTAATACTTTTACTCTCTCTGTGTGAGGCTCTGCCTCCGATTTTTGTCTTTGCTGTTTTAAATCGTTGTATACTTTGAAACCCTTATGATTAAATACAAAAAACAAATATAAAATAATAATGATTATATTATCCTTTCTTAATAAATATATTATTTTATAAGATAAATTAAAATCAGTTTTAACTTTAGACAAAATCAATTATAAAATAGAAAGTTTCTTTTAGCTTTTCACTAATTTAAAAAAATAAATTAGATATAATAAACCTTCATTAGCATTCATTTTAATAATAGAAAAATTAACTTGGTATTATTATGTTGAATGTAAAACTTCCTTCAACCACAATTTGCCTTTTTAATTTATTGTACTTGTTGTACTTACCCTTGTTACTATTGCATTTAGGTGTGCATGATTAATTTAATATTTTGCACCAATGAAAACTCTTTATTTTTCCAAAATTTGAATTTGTCTAAAGTGAAGATATTTATTTTTTTATTAAGTTATTATTTTATAGCAATTATTTATCTGAATTATGATTGGTTGAATTCTTTTAGTGTTATAGGACTATTTTCTAGAAAGTGTGCAAATCATAACAAAGTTTTATTTTTAATAGTAAATATTATTTTTCCTTTATAATTTCCATTTAAACTTTTCTTTTTAAATAATGAGTGCTATTTTTTTTAGAAATATCGATATATGCAATTTTTGCATGTTGTTTTCTACAGAGATAAAAAGACATTTTCTGCAAGGGAATAGTTTGTTGATGGTCTGCGACGATATTGTCTACTTCAAAATCTTCATTACATGTAATTTGTTTCTTTTTGTTTTCTTTTTCTTCTTCATTAGTGTCTTAACCTGCAGGTAATTTTGGAATTTTCCCCACCCTTTGCTTCATTGTTTTTTTTATAGTGAATTGTGCTTATCTGGCTATAATAGTGTCTACATGGATGTAGGCCTAGAAATTAGTGCATTTATTTTGTGCCTCATTGGATTGAGTTGGTTGTTTGCAACCATGGTTAAGTGTAGGGAATAGTTTTCTATTCATTTACTCTTGCTGATAGGGATACTTTCTTATCAAGATATAAATGATAAGAATGTTTTTTCTAGGTATATTTATGAGTTGTTATTATTTACTAATGAATTTGTTATTATAGATGAATATTGTAGGTAGTTTAGTAATTGAAAATTATTAGGCTGCATAATGATTAGAGACCTAGATTCATGATTTAAGTTTCCATATTTCTGGTATTTTAGTATAGTCTAACTAAATATATGTTGGTTGTAATTACTTTGTAAATATTCCTTAGGAATAAATTATCATTTATAATTGAGATTTATGAAATTATAAATTAAATTTGCCTAATTAGGTCATAGTTATACTTAATTATTTTACTGGTGTATATTGAATCATTATCTTTGATTTGTGTTTAGTTAATTTCATTAGGAAAGGGTTTTAATAGTATTAATTTCAAGCTTTATTTAATTAAATTTTACTTTTTATTTTATACTCTGATTTCAATCCATTTAACTAATTTGATTAATACTTTATGATTGATATTTACACTTATACTAAATCCATAGAGGGGTTTTGCAAGGTTGGTAAAATGACTACAATCTATTTGTAAAATTGTTGGAGTTTGGTGCTTTTTATCTTTAATTAAGTAAAAGTTGCTATATTTTTGTAGTTGGTTTGATTAGATTATGAAGCTTCTAAAACTTTATAGTATTTTTTAAAACAACATTTCAAATCACATTTTATAATATTTTTGTCCTTCCATTTATTCCTCTTTTCAATTATAGACATCAAACTATGATCCTAAATGTTAACTCTAATAATGTTGTTTAATTTTACTAAACCTTTTGTATATGACATCCACTAAGTTAATTCATTTTGATAAAAAAAGACTCAGTTTTTCCTTCAAAATTGTTCATATTTCCATTCCCTAAAAAGATATGGTACTCCCAAATATGACATTAGTGTTATAGAAGTATATTTTAGCTATATGGTGCATATTCTTCAGGGTGATTGCTTTTTTATACTATTTTAGCACTACGAAGTTGTTTATAGGGGGTTAATAGTCCGGAGTTATGCAATATTTAAAATTTTCATTGTCTAGGCAATATTAAAATTGTTTATAAAACAATTACCTTTACAATTACAACTACAACTATAATTACAATTAATGTTACAATATCATTCTTGAATTTTGAACAACTACAATATCATTCATCTCAAATTATAATTGGCTGGTCTTAGATCACTATTTCTACTACTGTGTGATACCTATTTTATTTATTTTCCATTATGTGCCAGAGATGGGACACTACTGCCATAGAAGGTAATAAATTGATTTGATAATAATTTATGTTGGATAGATGAAGGATTGATTTTTTCATTTGGTCAATGCCTACAAATAGAGGTAGTGCAAAATCAAATCTCCTATTACCTCATTGTTGCACGCACAAAAGCGTGCGACTACTAGTTAGTAATCTATTTAGTATGAGATTTGTTTCTGTTGACTGTAAGTATGGATGAATTTACAATTGTAAATTTTTTTTGTGCAATTTGTATATTATATTTCTTCACTTTATTTGATGTATCTTTAATTTCTTTTTTTCCTTTAGTTGGTATATGTAAACTAAGAGGTAATTATCAATTGTGGGGTTAAAGATATATTTTATGAAGACATGTTCTTCTAGGTAAACCCTCACTTATCTTCTCTCCAGCACAACAATAACTTTGTACATTAACCCAAAATGAGAAATGAATAGAAAATTCGATCTAAAATATTTTGCAAGAAAGAAACAATAGAATAAAATCTTTCACCATATCATTGTAATATGTTTGGGTCTAACCAATCATGAGTAATTAGTTTAAGTTTGATGGTAAGGGACTTGGAAATTATATTTTAAGAGTTGTAGAGAAGCATGAATAGTTGTCACCCCAACTTATAGTCTTCATTATCACATATGGATATTAATTTGATAGAACATTTCTAGATGAATTTGAGCCCTAAATGTTTTCTCCACATCTTGGAAGAAAACATTCTAGCTTTATATGACCCATAAAAGACTAATATTTTCTCATTCAACATCATTTGAAGCATAGTATCAAATTCTTGTAGGAGGTGTTGAGAAGCACAAATGGTTTTCATCCTAAAATCTATTCTTAACTATTCACCTTTAAACTATATTAGCTTGATAAGATCTTAATTACTACAAGATCCCGAATATCTACATCTAAGCAAAAAGTCTAGCTTTATCTCACATGGTCTTAAAGGATTTAGGTGAGAACTTGCATCAATACCTAATATTTTCTTATTGACCATCATTTGGAATGTAGGAGTTGATAGCGAGCTTACAAACCCCAAGAATAATTGCAAAAAAAAGTAACCTTCAAGAAGAGAGTATGGTAAGATAGTACACTTCTTTATTATGGATGCAATAATGCACATGGATTGATAAAATTGATCAATGATAATGCATCCCCCTATTATGATAAAAATGTATATAGGGTCTTACTTATATAATCAAGGTGAGAGATAGGATTAGACAGGATAATGTGAATTGTATTAATCCTATGACATGAGGTAACAAACATTAAATGAACTGTAAGAGACAAAGATAAAATGACATAAGATAAGATAAGATCTCATGAAAATTGAGAATTCTAAAAAAATCTTAAGAGCTAATTAAAGGTAACATGTAAATAGGACTTACTAGGTCAACTAGTTGGATGGAACACCTTTTTTTTTAAAATAAAAAATCTATAATAGGTTATTTTATTATAATTCTTAAAGAACATCAACCATGAAATAGTTCATAAGATTAACTTCTTGATCTAGCTTATCTAGTAACCTTCATAGTCTTATCCAACATCTACAATCAATTAAACAGTCCATAGTTCTTCAAGTTTAGACTTTACAAACTAGTTGTCATCTATATCTATAAATATGAACAATTTTTAAAACCAAGCTTCATTCTAAATACCAGTCAATATAATGCGGGTTCAACATCTTTTCCTGCAATAAAAAAAACCACTTCCATCTTCTTTAGATCTCCATCTTATGTCTGGTCTTTCCGAGCTGCATTTCCATTCTTCATCTCTCCAGCCTTCATCTTTCAAAATATTTCTTTAACTTCTAGGTTATAATATCTATTAGCTACATTCTCATTCCACCATTCGTGTCAAGTAGGCACAAAATTGGACAGGTTGTCGCAGGCTTCACTCTTTTCTCTAGGTGAAGGAACAAAATTTACAAATTTACAAATTCCTTACGCAATATCATTTATTCTTTTCCCTCCCACTTCTCCTTTGGCCCCTCTTCTTCTTAGGCACATTTACATGAAAGACTATTTTTTTCCTCTGCCCTGACCAAGGCATCATCCAGTTCTTTTTTCAAAATTTCCCATTTTCTTGCAATGTCCTACAAATAAACTCTTTTGTCCACCTTTCACCACCAGTGTAGATAAGAAACTGGGCCAAAATCTTTACCCTCTTCTTCATCTTGAAAACATTGTTGATAATCAGATCCAAAACCTGGAACGACCCACTCAAGGATTGAATTAAGGTCTACCAGCAAATCATTATCAAACAGCTCCCTAATTACTCGATTAACCTCCATTTCTAGTTCTCCTATCAAGATAACATCCACAATTGTTCTCCATTTATGTTTTATCTATTAAAACTGGCTTCCAAGAACCTCAGTAGCATCGTCTACTACATTGACATCCTTTACATTTAGCATCCCTAGCATCCTTTCCTTAGTAAAAACCCATTTAAATGTTTTTTGTTGCTTGTTGGTGTCAACAGAAAATGAAGCCTCCATATATGTGAACTAAAAAATCTATTTCCTTCTCTGCAACTATATGAAACACTTTACTTTCGCATTGTCCCTCCAAACAAAAAGTTCCAAATAACATCTTAATGACAAGGATGATATGCTATCCTTTTCTCAAAATCATTTCCGTTAATCTCATCACTTAAAAAAACTTGTCGGCCTCATCATCTTAAAGTTGAGTTTCATCGTCTCCTTCGCTGATTTTTAATCATTAAAACATCATCCAAGTTTCACTTCCTAATAAATAGAGGTGAAAAGGACACATTTCTTAAGATGTGCAATTACCCATCCTAACATAATCATTTACTTATTCTGCTAGTGGTCACATCATAATAAGGCACTAACGGTTATATCTTCATAACAAGAGAAGGAGCCATCCTATGAAATTCAAAATCTAACTATCCGCCAAAAAAAAATATGAAAGTCCTTACTTCATTCAACAACGTAGTGTAAAGTCCTCAAAATAAATATCATTTGCGTTCATAAAATTAGATATCCATTTAGATATGACATCCGCCTCCCCATTTCCCTCTCTTCTTATATGGCTAATTTTAAAATTAAGAAATGATTGAAGTATAGAGTTAATTTCTGCTATGATGTTCTAAAGATAACATGCTTGAGAAGCCCCATTCTTGATAGCATTCACAATTATTTGTGAATCTCCCTCGATGTGGGTCATCTTAGCCTTAAGACTACAACCCATTTGGATTGCTAGGAATGCTTCCCTTGCCTCTGCAACATTGTTAGTGTCATCATGCAATTTTTGTGTTGCTAAAGCAATCAAATTACCTTTCCAATCTCTAACAATCACCCCTACCCCAGATGGGCCTGGATTCCCTTTTGAAGCTCCAAAAAAATTCTCCTTCGTCCACTCTACTTCTAGTTTTTTCCCATTGCTTCATTAATAATATCCTTAGGGTGTCAACAAGAAGTTGAGTCCACTTTTTGGCCAAAAAGTGGAACTATATTTCCTATTTTTTCAATTTTGTCTTGTTTGAGCTGAATATTTGAAGCACTTAGAGATTAAACCTTAAAACAAGTTAGTAATAGAAGTTATAGTACTGAAATTCTACTTTCCAAATATGTAATTTATTTAAATACCTAGATGATAATTATTTATTTTTAATATGCATTACTAAAACCCAAATTTTAAAAGTCCATGTCTCAGGACCATACTAGGTGTGTGTACAACAAGCAAAATTTGATCCAAATGAAATTTTTTTCTCTGAATACTTTTAAGGAATGTTATGTAACTTATTTAAGAGATTTAACCAAATCA
Source organism: Thuja plicata (assembly GCA_018584345.1). Classification (NCBI taxonomy): domain Eukaryota; kingdom Viridiplantae; phylum Streptophyta; class Pinopsida; order Cupressales; family Cupressaceae; genus Thuja; species Thuja plicata. The sequence continues at coordinate 308,427 of MU227500.1, read as the reverse complement.
TATAGTTCCAAATCATAAGAAGAATATTTCTTCTTGTCTTCATTTAGATTTTCACTGAAGAAGGCTACTGGCCTACCTTCTTGGCTTAACACACCCCCTACTGTCATCTTACTTGCATCACACTCCAAAGTAAATAGTTGATAAAAACTAGGGAGTCTAAGGATAGGTTGTGTTTCTACTTGCTTCTTCAACATTTTAAATGATTTATCTACTCCAGAAGTCCATCTGAACTTAGTCTTTAGACCATTGTTATTGGTGTCTAGCATTGGTTTACAAATCCCACTGAAATCCCTTATAAACTTTTTGTAAAACTGAGCTAACACATGATGAAAGCTCCTTACTTCTGTCCTTGTGGTTGGTGTGGGCCAATTCAAAATAGCCTCCATATTACTTGTGTTCATCTTCAATGACCCTTGGGATATAACAAATCCCAAATACACAAGTTCTTTCTTGAAGAACTCACATTTCTCAAGGTTGATTGACAACTTCTCTTCTAGTAACCTTTTAAGCACCATCACCACATGCTTCACATGTTCCTCTAATATCTTATTGAAGATAAGTATATCATCTAGATATAATACCACAAATATCCCCATGAAGTCCTTAAGCACTTCATTCACGACCCTCATGAATGTGCTAGGGGAATTTGAGAGGCCAAATGGCATAACTCTCCACTCATAAAACCCATCAAAAGTCTTAAAATATGTCTTCCATTCATCCCCATCCTTGATCCTAATCTTCTGGTACCCACTTTTCAAGTCCAATTTAGTGAAATACTTTGCCCTCCCAAGACAGTCCATTAAATCCTCTATTCTAGGAATTGGAAATCTATATCTAATTGTGATTCTATTAATAGCTCTAGAATCAGTATAGAGTCTCCACTTACCACCTTTCTTTCATGCTAAGAGACTGGTCCAACAAATGGGCCGATGCTCTTCTTTATTAGCCCTTGGTCTAATAGCTCCTACACTTGTCTAGCCACCTCTAGGTTCTGGTCTGGAGTAAACTTATAAGTTTCCTTATTTGGCAATGATGCACCAGTTACAAAGTCAACCTGATGACTTATCACTCTTCTAGGAGGTATAATTGCAGGAGTCCCATCACTGACTATGTCTTTATAATTCACAAGAAACTCTTGGAATTCTAATGGCAAGGGCTCTTGGTTAGGCTTCTCTTCCTCCTTGGGCTTAAGAAAAATGGAATAGCCTTCACTCCCTTCATCTCTAAGGGCATTTATGAACTCCTTTCTACTACTCAACAAGATACAAGGAGTCTTAGGTTGTGGTTCATCTTCTTCCAACAAGGACTGTATTTTGAAAGTTCTGTCACCTTTCTTGAAGGATATGGAGTTCTCCTTCCCATCATACACTACCCCTCTATCATATTTCCAGGGCCTTCCTAAGTGTAGATGACATACATCCATAGGAAAAACATAACATAGTAACTTATCCTTATATCCTGCAATGGAAAACTCCACCCATGTTTGCTCATTCACCAACACACTCTAGCCCTTATTCAACCATGTCACCTTGTATGGATTGACATGAGGTATCTTTGTTAACTTGAGTTTGTTTACAACATCCTCTGATATAATATTTTCTGTGGAGCCTAAATCCACAATCACTTTGCAGACTTTACCAAGGATTTTACATCTAACCCTAAACAATTCTCTCCTATGCTTGGGCTCATCCTTAACTAGTCTAATCAGAACTCTTCTAAACATCAAGTTTTCAGCCATCTCTGACTCAATGTGATCAACCTCTAGTTTCTTGACACTTTTTGTGTCCTCTTGAGAATATGCAATCCTCATGTTATTGTTAGAATAAGTGGGCTTATCTGGGCACCTATTGGTAGAGTGACCCAATTGGCCACAATTGTAACACTTCATACTTGCAAAGTATGAGCTGCTTCTGCCTAAACCCCTTCCTCTACTAGACCCTCCTTGAGTACATCTTCCTTTGGTATAACCCCCTCTTGGAGTAGTTTCACTTCCATGCTCTATTATTTTGGACTCTCCTTGGTGTCTTTTCTCACTACCTCTTCTTTGATAACCACTTCGATGATCCCCTTAGTCTCTACCTCTACCTCTACCTCTGAGATTAGAGTCTCCTTCTTTCTTGTTCCTCTCTTCCACCTTAAGAGCTAATCGGTGGAACTTTTGAACAGTGGTTGGAGTCCACAAACTTATCTCCTCTTGGCTGATCCACTTTAGACCACCCAAGTATCTGGCTACCTTGATAGGTTACTCTTCTTGAATCTTGGATCTAAGACATAACTTTTGAAATTCCTCTGTATAAGAGGCCACATCCAAGTCCTTTTGCTTTAGACATTGTCTCTTTCTATGAAGTTGTATTTCATAATCCTCTGGTAAGTAATTCTCTTTTACTTTAGTCACCATGGATTTCCAGTTAGCTATAGTTTGTTTACCCATCCTAACTCTTTCATCTTGCAAGTACTTCCACCATGTCAATGTTGATCCTTTGAGCCTTGACTTTGCCACTTTGAATTTTTGTGCCTCTGTGACACCTTCACATTCAAATGGTTTTCCATCCCCTCAATCCACTCCATCAGTGCTTTTATATCCATTTTCCCACTAAATAGTGTTACTCCTTCTAATGCCTTTTGTCCTAATGATTTTATGGCTTTCAAGAATGGTTCTTAATTCAAAAGAGGGTCTGGTTCAGGGATTATATCTTCCTCAGAAATCTTTTTTCCTCTGTCACTACTTTCACCTTCTTTGCCTTTATCTTTGGCATCAACTACTTGTAGTTTCACTCACATTTCATCTAGGGCCTCTTGAAGGACTCCGTTCTTCTCCTTTTTCTCACCCATATCCTTATCTAACTATGCATTAGTCACAATACTAATCTCCCCTACTGATTCACTAGTATATAGAGACATACACCAACTCCCAAATCTTTAACTTGCTCTGATACCAATCTGATGTAATGACAAATCTTTCGCACAATCCTCTCTTATTATAGGGTCTTCTATAGGCCTCTTCTCTAGCCTATTAGGGTTCTTAACTAACCCTAATTTCCCAAGGATTCTCTTCTCATATCCTTCACCTATTAAACTTGTCAACACCATCTAGGAAATCAACTCAACCATCTATGTGCTCCATGATTGTCTTCTTGCATCTTCCACACTAAGTGATCCAATAAGGCTATCACTATTCACCAATGGAGAGGAAGGGCTAAAATAAGGAAATTGCATCCAAAAAAATGCCTGACAACATAAATTTCAATGAAACCATAAATGATTTCAAGAACTTTCTCGAAACTCACTAAAGCAGGGCTACAAGAATTAGGCCTAATTAGGCACCTTTTGCATATAACTTAAAAATCTTCTTAACAAGATTAAAATAAGAGTCTAGCTCCTAATGCCCTTTTCAAAAACCTTTATGATTTATTAGGTTTTGCTTCCCTAAACTGTCCTGATGACACATTTTTCCATTAGTATGCAAAGGGAAAACAATTTTGGAACCATCGGTAACACCTACATAAAAAAATAGGCTTTCAGTACAAGTCGAAAGTATAGATAACAAAGGTCACCGAAAGTGCTAAGTTCAAAGAGAAACCCAACAAAATAGATCACAAGAGAAACCTGACATAAGTTCAACCTGAAAATGTTGAAGTGTATTTACCGATAGAGAAGAAATAGAGGAACACAACAGAGCAAGGGAACCCAATGGACAGTTCATAGAAGGAACACCAACAGATAGAGACAACAGAGAAACCCAAGCATCAATCACCGAAAGTCAGTTATATCCCAAGAAATGTGGATCTGACTTCTACGTCAGATAAAACACTTATGTTTTATATTTAGTGTTTTGATTCAAGATTTAAAGCCATTTCTTGAGGGACAAGCAATGTAATTATAATTGTTTTAATCAGTCTAACTGATTAAAAACATGCAAACTAGGAGATCAAGGTCAATTTGTAAACCTTTCATCATAGTGTTATCTTTGTAATATGTGAAACTTAATTAGGTCAATCTAATGTACAAATAGATGTGTAATATTTCCTTTCAAAGGGATGTGAGAATGATAGTAGCCAAGGAGCACATCTATGGATCAGGCTAAGAGTTTCAAGCAAGAACAATGAAAGATGAATTAGGGTATCAAGAACCAGATTCAAGGCTACCAAGCAATAGACGTATTAATCAATCACATTAGTTGATATTTTGTACATGTGAATTTGATGGATCTGTAATCAGCAATTGTAGATTGCATACACTCAAGTCACTGAATATTTTTGTCTACATTCTAACAAGTGTAGAAAATAGAAGAAATCCTTTCAAGAAAGGTGGATTTAACAATCCTTTGTAACTATCTTAACCGAGTGCACACTAAACAGTGTTGCTAAAGAACTTAATAGAGTAGATCTTAACCAGTCTCCACATAATACTCCTAATAGGGCAGATCATCAGAAATGATCAAATTGTAAGCCTTAACCAGCCCCTCCCATTCTGCAGATAGTGAAGCTTTGTGGGTTTCATCCCCACCACAGTTTTTACCTTCTAACAAGGGTTTTCTGCGTTACCAAATCTTGTGTCATGTGTCTATACATTTAATGAATGTTTTACATGCTTATTGAATTATGAATTGATGTTACATACATAAAGATAGAATAGTAGATATGAATGGTAATACAATTGATTACTAAAAGGATAAAGGTTAATTGATAAAAATTTTAAGGGTACTGATTCACCCATCCCCTCTCAGTACACCATTCTATTATTTCCACCAATTGGTATCAGAGCTAGATCTCTTATTTGGAAAAGTTTAAAAGAATTAAGAGAAAAGATCATACAATAGAAAGGTACAAGCTAGACAAGAGTATTGATAATCAAAAGCTAGAGATACATATCTTCTATGAACAATATAAAGAAGCTAGAATCAAGATGAGACAGCTGCTGGATGAAAGAAATATTATGGCATCTCGCTATAATGAAAAATACTACCATGAGGAAGAGATACCTTATCTATTTGAGTCATCACAATCAGCATCTGTTAAAGCATCAAACACAGCTGAAGAAAGTATTACAAGTATGAATGAAATCAAACAACATCTGTCTAGACAAGTGAATGTTAGTAATAACTAAGAGGGGGGGGGGGTGAATT
>MU227500.1:280122-299875 GCA_018584345.1 Thuja plicata | reverse complement strand
CCTAGCAATGGGTGCAAAGGTTTCTCCATAGTCTATACCTTCCTCTTGTGCATACCCCTTGCATACTAGTCTTGCTTTGTTCCTTGTGACTTCTCCATTCTCGTTAAGTTTGTTCCTAAATATCCATGTCTTGTTCTTCTCAATATGTTCAATCTCATCATTCATAGCACTTATCCATTCTTCATTATCTTGTGCATCATTGACAGATTTTGGTTCAAACTCACAAATTAAGCAGTTTGAGTTTAAAGACTTACTTTTTGTTCTTGTACCAGCTTTCTTATCTCCTATGATCTGGTCCTCTAGATGGTTCCTTCTTACATATCTTGCAAGTACAGATACAGCTCTTTGTGTATCATTTTGATCTTCATAACCTTGCACATTATCTTGATCATTATCCTAACCGTCAGTAACAACATTCTGACCGTCGGTTGCAACATTCTGTTATTTTGGATTTAAGCACTGTTGCTCGGGTAGAGTTGTGGGTCCTTCATAGTATACAAACTTGTTGTAGTCCTCTGGTTCTTTTGTTCTTTCCAGTTCATTATTTTATGCAAATTCATCAATCTTCACATTTGCACTTTCAACAATTTTGTTAGAAGCCTTTAGTAGACATTTAAAGGCTTTTCTTTTGGTAAAATACCCCAGAAAAATACCTTCATCACTTTTGGCATCGAGCTTTCCATTTCTATTATCTTTTAAGACATAACATTGACTGCCAAATATTTTGCAGTAACTTACATTGGGTGTTTTACCATGCCATAGCTCATAAGGAGTCTTCTTTGAGTCCTTTCTCAATTGTACTGTGTTAAGTGTATAGACAACAGTGCTAACAACTTCTCTCTAGAAGATCTGGGCAATGTCCTTCTCTATCATCAGTGTTCTTGCACAATCAATTATTGATCTGTTCCTTCTTTCAACAATCCCATTTTGCTATGGTATTCTTGGTGTAGAAACTTGTCTTTTTATACCATGCTCATTACAGAAATTAGTGAATTCATCTGATATAAATTCTCCTCCTCTATTTGATCTTAAACATTTTATATCTTTACCACTCTATTTTTCTACCATAGCCTTGTAGCATTTAAACATCTTGAATGCTTCATATTTTTCTTTTAGAAACATGACTGCCATCATTCTAGAATAATCATCAACAAAGAGAATAAAATATCTATCTCCATAATAGCTCTTTGTCTTCATTGGTCCACATAAATCAGGATGAACTAATTCTAGAATGTCATCAGATGTATGGGTTTTACTTTTGAAACTAGATTTTATCATTTTACCTTTTTGACAATTTTTGCACATGATGTTGTCTGGCTTCGTCATTATCGGTAAGCCTCTTACACTTCTTTTCCTGCTTATTTTCATCATGTTGTAAAAATTCACATGACACAATATTTTGTGCCACCACCATAAATCTTCATTTCTTGTCATCAGGCAAGTGGGGTTAGTATCATTCAGATAGAATAAGTTACCTTTGGTCTGTTCATCGATACCAATCAGTTTTCCTGATTCATTAAAGATCTTTGCCTTCTTGTTCTGAAATGATACTCTGTGACCTGAATTATTCAGCTGAGAAACAGTCAACAGATTATAATTCAATTCTTTTACCCAATAAGAATTTTCACATTTAATCAGGTTATTCAACATTACTGTTCCTTTACCTTCAATTTGACAAGGTGAATCATTTCCCATTCTTACTGTACCACCTTTATAGTATTCAAAAGTATTAAACTTTTCTTTGTCATCAGTCATATGGTGAGTGCAGCCACTATCTATAATCTAGGTATCATTCTTAATAATCTTAGATATGAGTGTAGTTTCTTCATACCTTTCATCTTCATCTGAATCATCCTTCACAGCTACAAATACTATCTCGATATCATCATCCGGTTCGGTGTCAGTGTCTTCATCTTTGCAAGCAACTAGATAGCTAGCCTTCTTTCCTTTATCCTTGTAATCTCAGTTATCATTTCTTTCTAATCGTCGATAACCTCTGTAATCTTTGGTATCACCTCTGTCAGATTTATTCTCAAAAGATCTATTATCACTTCTGTCATCTTTTCTTTTGTTAGGACATCTTGCAACAAAGTGTCCAATCTCTTTACAATTGAAACATACAAGTGGTAACTTGCCTTTGTATTTACCTTTACCTCTTTGGATTCTTCTCACCATGAGTGCTTCTATTTCATCTAGATCTTCTTCTTCACTTTCGCTTTCACTGTCTCTTCTAGATGAGTGTCTCTGACTAGATTTTCTTAATCTCATAGAAGACTTAAATGCAGACTCTAAACTTGGTAGGACACTATTATCAAAATTAATCATCTCAAATGAAATCAGTCTACCAATCAGGCTATACTGAGTGACTGTATTTTTTTCTACTGCTCTCATTTCTTGAATAGCAGAGACTCTAATAGCATATACATGCAATAAGGTTCTTAAGATTTTACTTACCAATGTCTCCTCTTCAAGTGTACCTCCAACACCTCGTATAGCATTGACTACTTCTTTTATTCTTGTGTTGTACTGAGTGATGTTTTCACCTTATTTCATTCTGAGATCATCAAACTTTCCTTCAAGGCTTTCTACCTTAGCTCTCAGAACATTTGTATCACCCCCATGTACAAGTTTTAGCTTATCCCACATTGTCTTTGCATTTTTGTAATCTTTGACATCCTCAAATTCAACATCAAAAAGTCAGGAAGAATGCTCTATAACCATGCAATTATGTTCATGCTTTACTCTCAATTGATCTATTGTCAATGGTCCTGTAGGAAACACATATTCAGTATCTAAGTATTGAGTAATATCATTGCCAATACCTGATAAGTGAAGTTTTATTCTGCTTTTCCATGAAGCAAAGTTGTCTTTGCTCAACTTGGGCACATCTCATCTGTTCATCTTGTGATCTTTACTTAGGTCTTGAAACCTTCCTTCTAAGCACACAAGCACTGATACCAATTGTTAGTAATAACTGAGAGGGGGGGGTGAATCAGTGGCCTCAAAAATTTATCCTTTAAACTTTAATCCACCAATCAATACACCTCAGATTATTAAGTCCCTACAAGATGTATGCCTTGAAATACTTGAAATAATTAACTCTCTGTCAGTTTACCTTGTCTGTCCTTATTCTCCTTGATTACCAATAAGCAGTAAAACTTATTTATCGATACTCAGTAAATATGCAGAGTATACCAATCAATCCTAAAATGCACATGTGAAATGTAAAACAATAAAGTAATAAACCATACACACATAACACATGGTTTTTAATGTGGAAACCCTGTTAAGGGAAAAAACCACTAGGACCGGTACCCCAAATTTTCACTCTTCTGAAGTGAGCCCTGTTAGGAGCCAACCCTGTTAAAGATTACAAACACACTGTTAAGTGCGACCTTGTTAGAGGATTTTTATACATAAGTTGTCACTTAGTATCTGGCATTTATGCTACCATCCTTCAATCAGCCTTTAGACTGTCAATAGGCTTTATGCTAATCTTACTACCATCCTTGAGTCAGCCTTCTTCTTACACTGTCAATAGGATTTATGTAAGACCGATGCTACTATCATGAATCAACCTTTTTGGTAATATGTTAGGACATACCTCAATTATAAAAGATGGTTAAGTCCGTCTCTATTAAGAGACTTAATGCTTCAATGGTTAAACTGAAACACAATGACCTGTTTCTAATGCAACTTTGAATTGCAAATATTTAGATCTATTTATGTAAAATACCTCTTTGATCAATGTATAAATTCAATTCCTTTGTGCTTCACACTTTCTGCTCTGTGATGCTGTGCTTCACTGTTCGTCGGTGTTTGTAGAATTCTTTAGCTCTCCCTTAGCTTGATTGATCAGGACTGTATGAAGTTTATCCTTCACCAGTTTCTTTTCAGCATCTTCTTTTAATTCACTCCCCCGTGTATTTGATTGCTTACAAAAATGAATTATGCTTGTCTCTTATATAGAGATGATATTCCTTAATTCTTGATTCTTTATTCTTGGCATAAAAAGAAAATACAGCCAATTTGATTTATGGCTTTAACTCCTGATTTATCTCGTAGTTATCTTCTTGGCAACTATATAAATCAATTGATTAACTATGACTAAATAAAACAAATAAAACAATCACTTAATTCTATCCCTTAGCTCTGCTAGCTAGATATTTTGTCATTTTCTGATGTCTCTATTCTGTCGGTCAATTCTATAGTTTGTCGCCGGTGACAACTGCCAGTTCCATCAGTGTAACTTTAGTTAGCTTCAGGATCTCCATACATCAAGTATCATTGGATCTTGCTTGTCGGGCAACTCTATTTTCAGCTCGTCGGGCATCCTGTAATTCTGCTTCATCGGGAAACACTGTCTTCTACTTGTCAGGCATCACTGTGACTTTATCTCTATCTTTACCGCTGGTGTGCACTTCATTGGTGTTGTCTGTCACTTAGTGAATACTTGACTTTTGTGCATTTCTTAAAGCATAACCATTGTTCCATTGATTCTCTAAAGTATTTGGCATTATGTGCATGACCGTACAAAAGATATCAAGTTGTCATCAATGACAATACAAACCATTAACTGGTTTAATGTTTTGCATGATTTTCAACTTAACATTATCAAACATTTAATTAGTTACATGTCATCAGTTAAATCTCTGCAAATCGGTCAAGAGACATAGATGGTAAGTCTGATTGATGTCATGAACAATGCTAGACAAGCTGAGCAAGAAAGAACACTAGCTATTGATGACATGAGGAAGATTACTATAAAGCTACAAGAGAAAGAGTAAAAAATACAAAGACTTACAGAACATCATCATGAGATCACAAATCATATTATTCTTATGAGTCAAGAGGAAAACCAAATAAACATAGAACTCATTGAAATAATAGAAGCTATCAGTGAGCTAAGAGAGTAAAATGAAAAAATAAACCATAAAGAGAGAATTCAGAAACAACATAATGACATGATCAAGAGAGCTGAAGAAAGCACCAAAAGGATGGATGATTTTGCGGATGGACAAAGAAGAGTCAACAACAATACTGGACAAGGGTATACCGAGAATGAAGAATCACCATACCAAGATGATCCAAAGAATGTCTACACAAATCCAAGACCAAGAAGGTAGTCATGCAATCACTATGGAAAACTAGGCCACACATCAAATGTCTACAGGAGCAAAATAAAAGGTATTCCTAAATCCACACCTTCATTCATAGGAATTTTTTATAAATATAACAAGAAAGGACATAAAGCATATGAATATAAATCTAAGGTAAAACAACTAAAGAAGGAAACCTACATGGACAAATACTATCCTACTTGAAAAATGCATGGGCATACATCTCTTGAATCCAGGAAGAAGAAAAGGAAAGCATGGAAGCCTAAATAAAATGAAACTTCTTATCAACCAAAAAGAGTTGATAAATCATATGTTTGGGATTACAACACATGGGAAAACTCCACATGTGGAAAATTTGGACACATAGCTACAAACTGCATGAGACAATAGATGAGAAAGTCTAGGAGCTAGACTAACCCTGGACTGGCATGTTTACACTATCTTAAATTTGTTCATCTAAGGAAGGACTGCAGAGACCGAGTGACAGAGACCAACACCTTTGCAAATGGAAACACCATTGAAGACATCAGGAAGATGAGAAACAAAATGTGGAGGAAAGCTACAAACACTAATGAAGCTAGACCGAGAAATGTAATTGGTGACACCTTATCTAATGCATCCATTGCAATCACCATGCCCACCTAAGTAGAACAAGTATGGAACTGCATTATACCAAGTTATATTTTACATCAGTTCTATTATACATTGATGAAATGCCATACTAGCATGATTAAAGATGAACTATGGTATTACTTGTTATGACTATGTGAACACAATCTCATTGGTCAGTGCTTACCAAAAATCATTGGTGTACATACAAAGCTAAGTAGTCTATACTTACCAAGCATCTTTAATTAACACATAAAAAGCTAACTCACTAGTAAATTGAGCTCCATCGGTAATCATGTAAAAAGACAATGTTGTCTTCGCCATATACCAAGATCTGTTGGTAAATAGTCAAATGAGTTGACACCTGGCCTGAGTATCGCATCCTCACCAAGAATGAATTGTGTATGCTACCCAACTACTCCATCTTCAAACACTGAGAAGTGGGTGAGCATTTATGACATGACTTAGGGCAAAAGTCTATAAATAGTCAATGAAAGAGCTCATTATTCACAAAGTGATTTGAGAGAAGAAGCAGAGTGTAACTAGAGCACGAAGAGAATAGATTACAAAGAAAATTCAACCATGTTCATAGCACTCAGAAAGATTCCCAACAATCACAAAAGGTTGACGTAAGTAATAACATTCACCAAGAACTCTATTTTCTATTATAGGAAAAATCCCTAATTTCTAAAACGATGGCAACTACTTCACGAACCTCCAAGATCAAGAATGAAAAGGAGAAAAAGGTCAATCTAATCAAGAATACCAGTTGTGAAGAAGCTCATTACAATATCTGTCCCAAGGTTTCTTCACAACCCGACAATGCTGCTGCATTCTCTAGTATACCAGCTAGGGTTTTTCTTGTTGAGGATGTTCGAGTGTATATTCACTACAAGATTGCAGAAATAGGAGATCTTGAGGTTGATCAAGCTTACAAAAAGCTTTGCAAAGATGATGGAACAATCAAAGAAGAACATAAGCTTATTGAAGTGAAAGGACTCACATATTCCCTATTGACTAAATGGATTCAGTTAGTGCTAAGAATAATACATGACTGAAAGATATGGTTGGATGAGCCAAAATTGATAACCGTGGATGTTATACATGTTGTTACCGGTTATCCTATAATTGATAAAGTAAAGACACTAAAGCACCCTCCTTGCGCTGACATTGAAAAGAAAATAGGAGCATTATGAGATGTAAGAGGATTAAAGGTATCCACCATCAACAATGATGCAATGAAAATTGGAGCATGTTTCTTAGGATACAAATTCTTTCAGGCTAGCAAGATGAATAATATTGCATCTAGAGCAGTGGATACAACACAAAAAATCATTAAGAAGGGACTATGGTTAGATCGATAAGAACTTCTACTAAGGCAATTATATGAGAACATGAGGACAATCAGGACTGCAAAGTCTAACTCATGTAAGTTTGGTTCACTCATTATGTGCATATTTTTCTATTTTCAAGAATCCTTCCCATCTATCGCCAATGTTAAATGGGACACTACCGGATCCGTGACCACACAGATTAGTGAGTTCATCAAATCACTAGGAGATAATTTTGAATCAGTCATGGATGAATACTTCACTAGATTCAAAGAAAGAATGCAGAAGAGGATGAGGATACTAGAACAACTGGTAGAAAAGTACAAGACTGACATTTGTTTTATGGTGGGCACTAATTACACCTATATCATGCCAAATGTATTAAGGATAGCATGGTTGGTACCACTTGACTATGAGGTTAACATAGATCAAGCCACCAATGCCATTAAAGTATTGATAAATCAACCATTGGACAAGTCACAACCTAAGTTTGGAACTTATGAGGAAGCCAAGGAAAGGATAAAAACCAACGTAGTTGTGAAAAAGATTGACAGGAAGAAGGACAAAATGGTTAAGACTTTGAAGAAAAAATTTTTGGTAAATGAAGAGGAAACAGAATAGACAGAAGAAATTGAGGGTTAGTCACCCATCGGTGAAGCTAAGAAAGTGAGTGACTCAGAATCCACAGAGTCTGATGCACCACCCCCAAAGAAGTCAAGAACTACTGTTGCATCTAGGACCAAAAGTCAGAAATCAAAGGATGCAAGTCCTTCACCAATCAAGAAAGGACAAGTAAGGACATACAAAAGGAAGCCTCAAATAGGGGAAAAGGGCCCAACAAAAAGAAGAAAGTTCATCAGAACTAAGGAAAGACATTGAGGACACTAAACAGGATGAACAACCTATTAAGAATAAGATTCCTTCTATAATTGATGAGGTATGTGCAACTACCATCAAGTTAGGTTCAATCATAGACCCTAAGATTAGGAAATGGATAACATTGGATCCCGAGGATCAAAATAAGATAGAGGAGGAAATTATCAGAATGATGAGCATATTCAAATATGTTCCAATATAGTTTGAAGACAAAATGCCTAAATAACTTCTAGAGAGACTCTCATCTAGGTGGATATATTCTCTAAAGGAAGAGAAACAAATAAGGGAAAGAGCCCTAGTTTCAGTTATGCCACATAAATCTAAGATGGAAGATATTAAAGAAATGATGAAGAAACATTCCAACAGGTTCTCACCAAAATTAAGAGCCTACCAAGTGCTAAAGGGACATCTAATTGAGGTAGATAGAAAGAGTGAGGATGAATGGAGAAAGATACTTGATGTACCTAAAAAGGACACGAGTCCCAAGCCACAAATTTCTCTCACCGACAAGACACACAATGAAGAAGATCAAGCTATATCGAGCCCCAAACATATTATTATAACTCATGAGGATGTTAATGAAGAAGAATTGAACATAATAGGTAAGAAAGATATGGACACTACAAATGAAATGTGGCCCGATAATACTATCATTGATATTGCCGGAGGAGATCTTGCAGATGAGGTACAAAAAGATGAAGATGTCACTGTTGTCCCAGACCAAACCGATGAATAGGACACAACTACAGATGCTGCACAGGTGAATATACCAGGACAAATGTCACTATTAATACAATCTATTAACATAATCTCACAAAAGGAAAACTCACCTGAGTCTGATGCAAGCATACCTGAAGATAAGGGTAATGATGAACAGAAAGATACAACTGATGACAAAAATGTCATAGATGGAGCACAACAAGAAATAGATGAAGGGAAGAAAGAAAAATGTGAAGAAGAGAAGAAAGAATATGATACTCCTAAGGATACCGAAGGAGATGCTACAGGTAAACAAAAGGTTGTTGTAGAGACATCCACTCCCAACCAACAGGCAGATACCAAGCACCAAGAAAAATACACAACACCACAAAATCCTTCATCAAGCACGTTAGACCAAGCAAAGGATCTTGATTTGGTACTACATCTAGGTGCATCCCACAAGAAGAAGAAGATGACCAAGAAGAACAAGCTACAGGTAACGCTTGATGAAATTATTGAGATACCAAAGTGTGATCCTTCTACATTGGATTTTGAATCTCTCCAAGAGTATGGAGAAATATGTCAAAGGAAAGCTATGCAAGAAAAGATAAGGACAGAGTACAAAGAATCCCTAGTGTTAGAAACTAGAAGGGATATATTGAGAAAAATAGTTCCTAACATAGATGTTGATCAAGATGCCCCCTTCCTTGTTCAACTTTCCATTCTAACCAAGGTCATCACATCTTAGAATGTGGATGTAGAAAAAGAAATTGAAGAATGAGAAGAAAAAAAATATCAATACAAATTGACGGAAAAGATCATCCAAGAAGTGGCAGTGAACAAGGTAAATCTATCAGAACTTGCAGATGAATTAGATCCAATAATTTTTGAAGCTATTGCCTTAATACAAAACTTATGTTCTTTAGAGAAATTCACTAAAGAAAATAGTGATAAGATTGTACAAATAGATTCTGATCTAAATGAAAGTGCACACTGTCTAACCACAAATGAAAATGCAATCAAGATGCATTTGGAAAAGATTATGAAATATAGAAGGTTGAGACAGGAAATTCTAGAGGCAGAAGCAAAGTTTAAAGATGAGGTTACTGAGCTAGAGGCTCTAATGCTACCAAATATTACACTTCTGCAACAACACATGACTTTGGCAAGATAGTCAATTGCCACCCCTGAGATGTCTGTAGAAGACAACATCTATGATATGCATGCCTGAATCACACAGGAGAAAATGGTTGTTAAACACCTAAAGGAGAAATGGGAGAAACATATGGAAGCCATGAAGAATTCCCATTCCCATATTTTTGATAAGTTGTAAGTATACACCTTCTCCCTTACTATCAAAAAAGGGGGAAATTGATATGTACAATAGTAAAAAGGGGGAAATGATATGAAGATAAGGTGAAAAGGGAGTATAGTATAAAGGCAAGTGTACATGTATATACATATACTATACCAACATATACATAGGGGGAGTCATAAATGGAAAGGTAAACACATGGTGTACATACTACACATTTTACTATTTTGTACATACCAGTTTTTGATACTAATGTCAAAGGGGGAGATTGATGACACATTTTTCCATTAGTATGCAAAGGGAAAACAATTTTGGAACTATCAGCAATAGCTACACCGAAAGATAGGCTTTCAGTACAAACCAAAATTAAAGATAACAAAGTTCACCAAAAGTGCTAAGTTCAAAGAGAAACCCGACAAAACCGATCACAAGAGAAACCTGACAGAGTTTACGTAAGTTCAACCCAAAAATGTTGAAGTGTAAACTGACATAGCAGAAAAAGAAGAACCCAACATAGCAGAAATAGAGGAACCTGATAGAGCAAGGGAACCCGACAGACAGTTCACAAAAGGAACACCGACAGATAGAGACAACAGAGCAACCCGAGCATTAGTCGCCGAATGTCAGTTATATCTCAAGAAATGTAGATCTAACTTCCGCGTTAGATAAAACACTTTTGTTTTATATTTAGCATTTTGATTTGATTTAAAACCCATTCTTGAGGGAAAAGCAATGTAATTATAATTGTTTTAATCAGTCTAGCTGATTATAAACATGCAAACTAGGAGATCAAGGTCAAGTTGTAAACCTTTGATCATAGAGTTATCGTTGTAATACATGAAACTTAATTAGGTCAATCTATTGTATAAATAGATGTGTAATAATTCATTTCAAAGGGATGTGAGGATGATAGTAGCTAAGGAGCACATCTATGGATAAGACTAAGAGTTTCAAGCAAGAACAGAAAAATATGAATTAGGTTATCAAGAACCAGAATCAAGGATACCGAGAAACAGAGGTATTAATCAATCACATTAGGTGCTACATTGTACATGTGAATTTAATGGATATATAATTAGAAATTGTAGATTGCATACACTCGGGTCACTGAATATTTTTGTCTACATTCTAACAAGTGTAGCAAATAGAAGAAATCATTTTAAGAAAGGTGGATTTAACAATCCTTTGTAAATCTCTTAACCGAGTGCACACTAAAAAATGTTGTTAAATCTCTTAACAGAGTAGACCTTAACCAGTCTCCACATAATACTCCTAACAAGGTAGATCATCAGAAGTGATCAAATTGTAAGGCTTAATTGACCCCTTCCATTCTGCAGATAGTGAAGCTTTGTGGGTTTCATCCCTACCGCAGTTTTTATCTTCCAACAGGGTATTTCTACATTACTAAACTTGTTTCATGTGTCTATACATTTCATGAATGTTTCTATGAATATTTTACATGCTTATTGAATTATGAATTGATGTTACGCACACAAAGATAGAATAGGAGATATGAATGGTAATACAATTGATTACTAAAAGGATAAAGGTTAATTGATAAAAGTTTTAAGGGTATTGATTCACCCCTCCCCTCTCAGTATACCATTCCATTATTTCCAACATGTTCATACAGTGGGTTGCTACAATTATGCCTAAAAATAAGGGTTTCACTGGATTCTGAGACCAGTCACAAGGTTTAGTTATTTCACTACAAATAAATCATCCTCAGAGATTCTCCTTGCACATGGAGATTCTTCACACTCATATCCTCCTCCCCACATTCTCTTATTGAAGCAATCAATGCTTTCAATCACTTACATTGCCTCTATAACTCACTGTGATCCCTAGCCATGCATCTCTGGCTCACCTAGGGCATCACTTCAAAAATAGAAACCAAGATTTATAGGTCCCAACCTTATCCAAACATATGGTACAAGGAGTCATCTCAGCCATCCCAAGATCCCATACAAATGCCACATTGGGATGATGAGTTATGACCCCATTTAAAAAAAAATGTATGGTTTAGACCAACGACAATGCACTAAACAAAAGAATTTACAAAATAAATGAAATAAAACCAAAATATATAAAAAATCACACATAGAATCAATTAATTAAATAAGCTTCCTCATGCACAATTCAGAGTGTAGAATTTAATCCATTAAAACCAAAAATGTGAACAAAATACACAACTGTAACCAAACTTTCAATTGCTCAGTCCGTACACTTACTTTCAAACTTCATCCAACCCCACACATAGGTTGGGGGAGGCCTTATCTAGTTTACCATGTCACAATTCCAACTATTTTTGACAGTTATACAACCAAATTCTCAAAAATGCATAATTACAAGAAATGTTGTCAATGTTGTCAATGACAACATTGCCAACTTTTACAACTTTTTGATTCTTGCACTCAATCTTGGTCAACACATAGTGAAACTTAACCAAATGCACTCTTATGCTTATTAGACCTCAAAATATCTCTCCTAGACTCTAAGAAGCATAAAATCCATGGTTCCACCATTCTTGGAACACTTACCTAAATTGGACAAACCATTACTTCCTAGACATCAAATGATCTAGTTTGGTCTTCTAACCAAATCAACACACCTTAGGACCTATCTAGTCCTATTATTTCACTAGTGTCTTGGCTAAGACCACTACAAGAAAAAATAAAACTAAGAGCCCTAGGTTACCATGTAGCCTTACCTAGGTGCTCCTGCACCAAAGAATTAAGAGATATCTTCATACATTTCGATTCTTATTCTTACTAATTCCTATCTAGAATGAGAAGTATTATTGTATTTCCACTTTATCTATCTTGAACTCAAGGGAAGAAACTTTGTTTGTCAACATTTTTTTTCTTCAAGCATACACCATTTGTATAGGATACTACACATTGTGGGTTAGTTATATCAACTCTTTTTTCCCGTGTATGGTTGTTCATTGGTTGTATCTTTGTGAAGTGTATAGTCCTTGGAGGTTCTAATTGAATCCTTCATCATTCATCACCTTTTTGAATATTTTATTTCTTTTCGAGAGGAATTTTGTTCTAATGAGTTTTCTAGTTTTTGGTATTTGTGGCAAATTGCATTCTAAATGGGTACCTAACATGGCATAGTAGTTGAGAGCCATAATAATATACAACTCTCTAAGTTGCAATGAGGGGGGGCGGGGGGGTGAATAAGGTCTTTAATAAAATAGTTCACTAGTGGAGTCATATTCACATACTTAAGTTTACTTAGGTCCTAGGGAATATTTATAGAATGTGTTAGTTGTAATAAGATCATTTCTAAGATTTTGACATTTACTCTTTCTTTTTGTATTGATCAAAGCTAAAAGATTATAATGGAAATAAATAACAGTCCAAAGACATGACTACATAAAATAATAATGAATAAGATAAGTACAACACTACAAGATCACAACATTAACCCATTCATGTAATAAATATACCATACTTGTAAAATCCAATACAGACTAGAATATAGAAAGAGAATATACAACCAAGTGATCCAACTAGCCCCCTAAACAAAGCAAAAAAATAGATGTCAAGTTTGAAATTTGAAAATATCTTGTAGTTGTATGTCATATTTGATGTATCCTTCATGAAGTTGCAAAACAGGCGTTTAAGATTCTCAGCAAGCATAATAGTGGGTTTCACTTTTTTCAAACATCTTGATTTTTGCTGAAATCACACATTTTTGAGAAAATATGATGATTTAAGTCTTGAGAGATCCTATTTCAAGGAATTTACTGAAAATGGTTAGGTCAAGGCCTCTTAGATAAACTCTATTTGATATAACCTCTCTATTCCTT
Source organism: Thuja plicata (assembly GCA_018584345.1). Classification (NCBI taxonomy): domain Eukaryota; kingdom Viridiplantae; phylum Streptophyta; class Pinopsida; order Cupressales; family Cupressaceae; genus Thuja; species Thuja plicata. The sequence continues at coordinate 286,105 of MU227500.1, read as the reverse complement.
AGTCATACCTACAATGGAGTCTCCTTTGCACCTATCAAAATGCTAAAAAAAACTACCTTGATATTATCGTTTGGTAGATCAAATGAATTCATTTGACAAACCCTGATGCAAGATGGTGTACTACTCAAAGAAAGGTTTCCAATGATTATGATTTTAATATACATCAATTTTATTATGACTTCATATTTTTAGTTTTACTAAACATATGTTTTTCATTGTATATCAACTTATATGTTCATTGCTTATGGAAAATAGTAAACTATGTAAAAAAATTAAAAAATATTTTCTCAATGGTCTTGATGTCCTCTTTCCAGCAAACAAAAATTAACTAATTTTTGATACATGTAGAACAAGTTACAAAGTACCAAATGATCTTGTGTCTAAATTATACTTAACGTTACTTTGGAGCTTAATAAAATACAAAATATTCAAGATAGTAAAATAAAGCCAATTGCAATCACTAAATATCAGTGTTAAAAATCCAAATTTAAAAAAATACTTATTTATCCATTTTAGAAAAAACAATTATGTAGTACCAAGTGAATGTCACTCTTTAAAAATGTTGTTTTTTTGTGAAAACTAGTTTTTGAATGAGATGGAAAAATAAATACAAATCAATAGCTAAAAATTTCAGAAAAATATATTTAGAATCTATGCACAAAATGCTAAAAATTCTAGTTTACATCATCCTCAAATTTGTAACAGTTTAACAGCAATAGGTGTCTGATTATGAAGTTGTTTTTAAGAATATTCATTTTAGTGTCAAAGTTCGCAAAAAAGTGTAACACACTATTATGGGAACAGTTACTGTGGTCATGGTCTTCTTAATTTAGCTTCTTTTTTGTATCTCATCTCCAATTGAAAGCATCAAAAGATATTCATTGAAACAAGATGTTTTAGTACAACTTTAAAATATTTACTTCATTGTGCGAAATATGATTAGCAAACAATGTTTGGCATCTACTTTTTCACATGTCCAACAAAATGTATTGCCTCACAAAATTTGCAATCACATTTTTATCAAGAGTAAAAATAAAACTTGCTTCTTTCCATCATAAAGCATGATTAAAAAACTAGGAATTGACTTTACAATATTTGATTTTTTTGCTTTAAAATAGACTTGGAAAATATGTTTTAAAATTTTACTGTGTTGACAAAAAAGGCACTTAACTATGGTAATTTCATATATATTCCAATTTATCCCAATTGCAAACAAACTTATGATGCAATGCTTTCCAAGACAAAATGTGCACATTTCCCTTGCCTTTGATTTGGCAAGAAATTTAATAATTAACGCTTTAATTGTCTCATAACATAACTTCAAAATACATGCCGCAATCTTGTTTGATCCAATGTCTTAATTATGTCTTTCTAAGCAAGACATTTCATATTCTTGTCATTTTTTTCTATGTGGAAGGCTATTTAGTCTTGTACAATGGGGGCATGTGGTAAGTTCACCATATCTCTCTTACAATTATCTTCACATAATTAATTATAATAATAATATAATCTTGATATTCATGCCTTCTAATATTTTTTGAAGGGACCTGTAACTCTTTAGAGTAAATATCTTTTAATGTTCTTATGATATTTATGCCTTTTAATGTTCTTATAATTCATGTTTCAATATTTTCATCAACCTTTCTATTTCCAATATTTGTGATGATAAACATACTAAACATTCAAGAACATGTATTAGTTTGTATATAACAAAATATAAATATTTCAATGTTAATTTTATAATCATAATAAATTTTAAAGCAAGAAACATACTAAACATTCAAGAACATGTATTAGATTGTATATAACAAAATATAAATATTTCAATGTTAATTTTATAATCATAATAAATTTTAAAGCAAGAGACAATATGTAAATGTAGAATCAAACATTTAAATAAACATCTACAGGTGACAAAAAAAAATCTTTGAAACCAAGTACTATATATGTATATTTACTGATTAAGAAGGTTATAAATGTGTATAATATTTGACAATTAAAAATATAAATATTTACACTATTATTGAATAATGTTACAATAGTCTCGATCATTTATGAAAAAGGATTTATGATATTACTTATAGATAGATTGTGTGAATTTGTTCACCATAAAAAAAATAGTCTTTGATATATTGATAATATAAAAAAACAGTTTTTATATAACAAAAAAAACTATCACGCAATCTTATAATTACAATATCAATTAAAAATAGAAAGTTAGAATTTTTCCCTAAAATGATAATCTAAATTATCACCTGAAATTAAAACTGTATAAAAGTGTCAATCCGTACATGTAAACACATGAACGTATTAACAATACATTGTGTTGATCGTGGATGATTCAAGTTACTTTTAACAACTCTCTTAAACTTCAAGATAGGCCATTTCTTTTAAGATTTTTATTAGTCGATATATTGTGAAAAACGGAAACCTGCTTCATGTTCGCAGCCCACGTGAAAAATATGTTGCTCGACACATGACGTTTGTTATGTCGCCACTGTGAAAAAATATCTACTTAATATATAGTATTGTCTTGCGGTGACTGATTATGATGTCATCTGATATACTTTATTTCAGCTCTTAATTAGGTTTGTTTTCTTAAATAACGATATTTAATTAACAATAATAACCCTCTGTCGGCTAAATGTTTTATATCCTCTTTGAAACTGAGAAAAGTAACGCATTCACACATATATATGGAAGCCTTGCGTATCATAAGAAACTTGATTTGATTATCGCAAATAACTTTTGCATAGAACACAACATTGCTTATTTAGAAGAGGCTCAGAGATACTTTGATCTATGCCTTCAAGACGTTCAACATTGTCTATAGCCACTAGTCTCAATGTCTCCCGTTTTTTGAGGGGATCAACAAAATATATAAGTTAACCTGCAGGAGCAAATGCACAACAATTCAAATCAGTTTGAATGTGATCTGAAACATTCGTTAAAAAACATTAACAATTGATTTCAAAACCTAAGAGAATGAAAACTTATTGTAACTTCTGAAGTGAAGAACTTGCTACTAAAAAGTGGTAGGGATCTTGATAGAGGACAAAACTATACTACTCAGTGTTTTGTTTATATAGAGCTAATAGAATGCAAACATTGCCCACTTATATAGATCCAAATGATGCATTAAGATGGCGGCTAAAAACAAGGACTGTAACTATCCAAGATCAGTTAAAGTTAAAAGGCAACAAACATTAAGATGCGGAGTTAAGAATTGAAACAACAAAGAATTAATCGAAGAGCTTTATTAGAGATTATATATGCTAATAAAAAGAACATAAAGCTGAAACTTACCTCAGAACAAGAGCTACCGACTTTATATGAGCAGCTTAATAGGGGGGAGGAGGAGACTTGTAGTGGTAGTGGTGGGGAGGTGGGTATACTGGGGGTTTGGCATGAGGAGGTGGGTAAAGAGGCTTAGGTGGTGAAGGGGTGACAACAGGAGTCTTAGGTGGTGAAGGGGGCTTCACAACTACCTTTGGAGGAGGGGGTGATTTGTACTTTGGTGGGGATAGTGGTGGCTTGGGAGGGGATGTTTTGGGTGGTGAAGGAGGAGGATGTGATGGCTTTGGGGGTGTGTAAACTGGTGGAGACTTCTTGGGAGGAGAAACCTTTGGAAGTGGTGGTGGTGGGGATTTGTATGGATAAGGTGGAGGAGACACTGCCTTAGGTAGAGGCTTTGGCTTGACAATAGGTGGCTTTGGTGGTGGCTTAACAACTGGAGGCTTAGGAGGTGGCTTCACAACAGGAGGCTTTGGTGGTGGTTTAACTGGTGGCTTAGGGATAGGAGATGGGGTGTGGATTGGTGGAGGAGGAGATTTGTACTGGTATGGTTTTGGAGGACTTGTGTGGTATGTTGCATTTGATGGTATTGCAGTGAGAATGGAGCCTAGGGCCAAAATGAGCAAGAGATTGCAGCTCAAACCCATCTTTCCCATATGTGACCTAGAGGGAATTGCTTGCTCTGATGAGTAAATGGGAATGAGATGGTATTTATAGGCATTTGTAAGAAATTTCATGATGAGATACATGGTATTTGGTAGCGTGTGAAGTGGGCCTGGGTCTGTGATTGCATGTGGGGTTTTGCTTTTCAGCATATTTAATAAGAATTTGTAATGGCTTGCCATAATGGCTGAGCCGGTGGAGTAAGTGATCCAGGCTGTTAATGCAGACAGTTACTGAATAGGAGGAATTTAAGCAAATGAGATTAGGTTGATTAGGGTGAGTATCGATGTTTTCCCTTTTTGAAGGGTAGATAAAAGTAGAGTTGCTTACGTCGATCTGTGAATCTACTTTCAAGACTATGTAAGTGTGTGAACGCCATTCCTCTCGTCCACACAAATTAATTTTTTTAATTATTTTTTGAGTCGAAATTAGCTGGCACTACGTAGTCGGTGGATCCAGTGTTGCCGGTCCACAAAAGCTAGTCAAAGTTCTTCTCAATTCACCACATCAAATTTTCATTTTTTTTTAAATTGTCCCACCGCCATCTTAAAGTATACTTCGTTGTGGTATACTTATTTTTAATACAGACGACAAAACATGGCGATACTTGATTACGTCGTGGTTTGATGGAGTTGGAACGACGAAGTCATTCGCTCATATTTTCAAAGTGTTCGAAGTTTCCCTTAGATGACCACTTCGACCAATAATTATTTGCAACCGATGTTTATGGCCTGTTTAACTAAACATGCAAACAAATCTGATTCAATAGAGTAGTGTGCTATTGTGCAGGCTGTGAAAGGAAGTTAAACTAGCAATCACATCTTATTGTGCAATGGGTATGCCGAAGAGGTATAAAAGGTCAATTTAGTATATCTCTCTCTATCTTTATCTTTCTATCTCTCCCTCTCTCATTCTTTCCTTATCGCACCTCTATATATAATTATCCATACCATATTTATCTTCCTCTTTCTTCTCTCTTTATCTATCTCTTTTCTTCTCTACATTTCCCTCTCCTCCATATCCATCTCCATCTCTATCTATGCCTTCCTCTCTTTCGCTATCTCCTTACCTCTTTCTCTCTCTCTTTCCCCCTCTATATCTCCCACTTTCTCTCTCACTCTTCCCCCCTCTATATCTCCCTCTTTCTATTGCTATATCTCTCTCTAGATCTCTCCCTCTCCATATTTCAAACATAACATGATCTTGTTGGTAAACAATTTGAATAACAATCATAAAATTAGATTTATATTATTATTCTAAAAAAAAAACCTCTTCTTATATTTATCTTGTGTGTCTTTCTTTCATTTCTTTTATTTTATATTATTGATTTTAATCTTATTTTCTTTTTAAAATTATTTAAATTCTAATTTGTTAATATTTTTTGATTGGTTTATTTTACTTATTTTGTATTTTTAACATTTATCTTTTCTTTTGTCTTTAACATTTATCAATACTTTCTAGATCTTTATTCTGAAAGGGGTCCTGCCTGCCCTGATCACATCCAAACCATGCTTCTGGACCACATCCAATCCGCTATTACCCGTGGGGACAACGACATGCTCACTAAGAGGGTTACTGATGAGGAAGTTAAGAAGGCGGTTTTTGATATGGGTGGTTACAAAGCCCCTGGACTAGACGGATTTCCCCCTGCTTTCTTTCAAGAGTACTGGGAGATTGTGGGAAGTGATGTGACTAGAGCTGCAAGAGACTTCTTTAGAACGGGTCGGTTGCTTAGACAGCATAATCAAACCTACATTGTGCTTGTCCCAAAGATTGACAACCCTACTGCTATGAAGGATTTCAGACCCATTAGCCTCTGTAATACATTCTACAAGATCCTCACCAAGATCCTGATTGGCAGAATCAAGCCTCTCCTTGATAAAATCATCAGCAACACCCAGAAAGGATTTGTTCCTGGTAGGCAGATTCTGGACGCGGCCATTACCACTCATGAGATTATTCACTCAATGGACAAATGCAGAGCCCCTGGTATGGCCTTTAAACTTGATATCTCTAAAGCTTACGA
>MU227500.1:244895-276363 GCA_018584345.1 Thuja plicata | reverse complement strand
CTGAAAATGCCTCCCATTCCACTGATTCTAGAAAGATGTCTTCGGAAGGCTATATGAGCCCAACTGCTAATACCCCCCTGACCAACCCTAAGAGTGCTAAGAGCCCTACCCCACCCCAAAGTCCCAATGCGACCCCCAGGATAAACCCCTCTCACCTGTTTTGGAGGAGAAAAGTAACTTCGCGGGCACCCTTAAGAGAAAGTTTGTGAAGATTGATATGGAAATAGCGGAGATCAAAAAAGGAATGCAGGCCCTGGTGGACCTCTACAGGAGGACCAATAAATTTTCCTTGAAAGTTATGCACGCCTCCACGTTAACTCTTTGTAATGTGCAGGGGAAGCTGTCTGACGGCAATCTGGAAGCTAATGCTGAAAACAGAGATCTATTTTTGTTCCTCCAGGAGGAGTGGGTGAGATACCTGCTGTCGAAGTAGCTGGGAGGGAAGAATTAGCTCTTTGGTCTATGGTGTGTTATTTTTTGGATGGGCTGGTCCCTCGGTTCCCCTGCTCTATTTTGAGGGGTGTTGTTAAGTTTATTTTTAGTATTTGGACAAGCCCTGCGTGGCTCCGCAACACTATTTTTGATGTTGTTGTTGATAATAGCTACTTTGGTTATTTCTATTTAAGCAGAACTGATACGTATGTTTTTGATAGAGGCAAAACTTTAAATTCCTGTGCTAACAGTCAAATCTGCTTCAAGCTTTGGCTAGGGCCATTAACATGTTGTTAATGTGCTTCTAGTCCCCTGTTCCACGGGCTAGCACCCTCTTGCTGCTTTTATCTATCAAAAATATTTATCTTTTCTTAATTTTATTTTAGCAAGACCTTATAATATTTGGTTTTCTATATTTTTATAAGGATTCTCTTTTACTTTATTGTTTGTTTTGAGTAATATTTTTTTTAGCTTTTGTTTCTTTTTAGGGTTTTCATGAATTATCTATTTGTTTGTTTTTCTTGGTTTTATTTTTAATATACATATTTAATCTTTAAGCCTTTCTTATTGGATTTTTTTAGTTGTATAGGTTTTTCTCACTCCTTTATTGTTTTTACTTTCCACTTTACTTCAATTTGTTGTTTCCTATCCTCATCTTTACGTCCCTCTTATTTCTTTTTTGTTTTCTTGTTAACCTTCACTCTTGTTTTCTAACTACTTATTGGTTGTTAACTTAGGTTCTTTCAAATGACTTCATTTGATTTTATTTAATTGTTTCATTCTTTATACTCATGTCTATTTTTATGCATATATTATTATTTTTGTATTTGTTATTATTCTAAACTTGGTTTCTTGATTCTCTCTCATCATTGACATACTTTATAAGGTTTTTTTGCAATCAAAATACCACTTATTCCTCTTCCCAATAATAAATCATTGGGTGTGATCCAAAATGCTGATAATAAAACATACATGGTTTATTCCAAAAAAATTTTGTTATGCCCTGCATACACTTCCCTGCATTTTTGTGCACAAAATGTTGGGTCCCCCTTTTTTTTCTTTCTTTTTTTTTTTTTTCTCCCTTTCAATTTTTTCCTTGCTTTCTTTTTGTTTCTTTGGCTTGGTCCCTTGTTTTTCCCGGGCTTTCCTAGTCCCGCCTAGTCTTGGTTTCCCTTTTGTGTTCGTTATTTCTTTCAGCATCTATGTCCCTAGTGTCATCCCCAAGCGGGTGACTCCGGATCTTTTGTGCCCGGTGATCATTTTTTTTCTTCAGAAGAGGGACGACCATTAGGTGTTTGTAGGTCCAGATCCCGGCTATTGACATGTCTCTCAAAGTTACTTTCAGTAATTCATGTGCTTTCCTAGGCATTACTTAAGGCATTTTACCTTGTCATTTTTACACTTACCGCAAACAAGTTACCTTCTAGCGAAATTTTTTGGAGAGCGAACCGATTTATTTTCTGAGCGAAAAGTTTGGGCTAGAAGGTGTAGAGGTGTGTTCGTCAAGTTTGGTCAGGTGTTTAGGTGACTGAGTGAAGCAGTTACAGGTCCTTCCATTTGATGTTTCAAGATTTAGGTAGGCCCTTGGGCTTTTTCTTTGGTTTCCTTTTTGCTTTCTTCCTGCTTTGTTGTGTGTTTCGGCTCATTTTTTCTGCGTGCTTCTTGTTTTTCTTTTTTCGCACGGCTGGTCCATTTTGTTTGTTTTCTTTTCCGTATTTGTGCTTGGTTGTTTTGTTTTTCATCTGTTTCACTACTCAGGGTTGTGTCTGCTATTTGGCACGATGCTATCTATGAGTCTGGTGTGTCCTCTTCCTTTCATATATGTCCAACTCAGAAGGAAAGGCACCCACCCTCCTAGACTATAAATTCCTGTGAATTTTGTCTGCTCCCTGCTAGGGAGTCTGTAAATCAGTCTAGTTTTGGTTATGTCTTGTACATTTTTGTATATATGTTGTAAATAGCTTGTGGGTGCCCCATGTGGTAGAGTATGTAGAGTATGGTCTCTGATTTTGGTCGGCAAAGCTATAGGTTTGAGTGTGCGAGCTCTGGTAGCTCGCTATGAATTTTGCCCTGTCTGTAAATTCTAAATTGGCAGTACATTATTTTCCCTATCCTTGCTTGTAGGCATAGTGTTTCTGAGATTGCTTGTCCAGATGGGTGTTAGGGGAATTGCCCCTAAAATACCCATTATCATCCTCATTCTTTACGAGGTCTCAGACAACGTTTGTTCCATAACCAGGCTCACCACCCTGGTTGGTGATACCCTAGATGACGAGGAGGTAGGTGTGTCAATTGCAGAGGTCAGCACATCAACAAGATATTAGTTTTCTCTCTTCTCCTTCCTTTCTGCCTTAATGGAGAGATTAGTTCCCACGAACGAATGATTAAAACCCATCCCAAATGGCATTCATGCCACTCACGCTAGAACAGTTGTTTGATTTTTTCACTACTCAGCCGAGTGGGGAGGCACGTGTTATAGTATGGCAGCAGGGCCACCTGTCTTATTCCTAGCGGTCGTTGTCTTGTCAAGTTAGTGTCAAGCATGTTAATTAATATGGCCTGTCCTACCTCATGCAATCTCCTTTTTGAGTTATCATTTTGGATCCTCGGTAAGCGAGAAGTATTTTATATGTTAAAATTGTATAGAATTCTAGACATATGATCTCATTTAGGATGCCCTAATTATTCTCCATTTCAGGTGAAAATGTGAAGATATTCTCAAGGCCTCCAAAATCTCTCAAGGTTTATGCATTGATGGTGGTCCAGTTTGTAGGTATAGGTCAAAGTAAGAAGGAAATGGATTCAGGATCTTCACCTCCCTGGAGTCTGGAACCCCCAAGTGTCTCTGCAGACACCAGTAAGAAGAACAAAGTAGAAAAGGCATTGGAAAAGCTCTCGCTAACCCAGAAATATAATAATAATGAGACATTTCATGTCTCCTAAATTGAGTCTGCACTGAAAGAGATCACCAACATAAATGTCGGCACATGGGCCAAATTTCAGGGCCTTATTCAGACGATCTATCAACTTTGATGCTCCAATGACAGCATCTTAGTTAATTTAGCGGCATCCAAAATCATTCAAGCAGTTGGTTTTCCATGCTCAGTACAAGCACCGTGGCTAATGTTTCTCCTGGCTAGGGTTTATTGCCTAGGCAGTATGGCTGCTGTGTTTCTTTCCCCTACTCCCCTTGGATTCCTGGTGTCCATCCTCACATTGGACCATGACATCACTGCCAAAGGGTGGCGTATCCCACAATTCATGAGAGTTGTTTCTCTCACCAAGGTCGAGGCCCTCTAGTAGTATGAGGGTGCAGAAGACATGGCCCAATGCCACCTCAACACACATTGGAGGAAAAGTTCATGCCGAGACTACAAGAAGATGCAGACAAAGATTCTGCACTCTGACTTTAAGGAGCCCATCCAGGCGGTAATTATCTTCTTATGTAGGATCTTTAGGGAGCCACATGCCAAAGAATTCTCCTCCTGGATGTATTATTTATTATATGGTATGACCACCAATAAGGCTCACTTCAATTGGACTGATATCATACAAACATGTAGATGCCCAACTGATGAGAGTCGACTTAGAGTGGAAGTTCTACATGACTTCCTACATACTCTGACCACTTTACCGACAGTCCCAAAGGATCCAAGGGCTAGTGGAAGCCCGAAAAAGGAAAGCCCCAACTACTATCATGGCCCCATGTTGGTTTATAGTTTGTCTACTTAAAATTTGACTTATCAAATTGACTCTTGGAAACACCCAAAGCTAGCTTATGTAGAATAAAAAGTAACCATAGACTGGATCAATGATAGGAATCTATAAATGACCCCTGAATTGAAAGGTAGAGTATCCCTTATGTGAAAGATATGCAATGAATCTTGTCTTTTGGTTTTTAGGGGGGTATGTTGTTAACCGGATAGCAGAAGAGGTTTAACCAAGTTGCTCAAAGCTTCAAACAACTTAGGCAAGAAAAGGGAACTTACTCAATGACATGCAATATGTTATTCAAACTATTATGTAGTGAAAGATGAATGCAAACTACCATCTACTAGCAGAGATGAAGAAAGGAAGTGTAACAATGCAATTCTCAAATTACTTAGATTGTGAAACTCTGACAATACCCAGATTATCTTGATCTCATTCTGTATTGACACTCTTCCCAATCTCTTATGCAAGAAATAGTCTAAAGAACTAAAACGTGCAAATGAAAATAAATCTGAGTACTCATGCTAGAGACAGTAAACATACAATCCGTTGGTTGAAAATAACAAAACCTTGTTTATTAATATTCATTCAATTTCCAGTCTTAGCATCTTCATTCAAGACAATTACACAGCTAACTAAAATGAACAACAAAAATCACTTTAGACTTAGAGTCGCACACAGTAGTCCCAGCTACAGGGGTTTTCCCAAACTAATATTTGTTGATCTTATTTACTTTATAGAAATTTACATATATAGGTCTTCTCAGAAAAATGACCAGTTACAATAATGATTGCCTTCATACAATATTCTGAAAGAAACATTCTAATAATAAACCTGACTGGTTACAAAAACTGTCAAGGCTGACAAAATGCCCAAAATAGCTACGATAGACAAAAATTGGGAAAAGGACATAGGTCAATAGGTTCTATGCCAACTTCAATAAAATGGCTTTGCCTTTGTAAGCCTTCATTGCATCCGTTACTTTTCCCAACTCCTGAGCATTCAGAATGATTACATTGTCAGCTCGGATCATCCAAAAGTCATGCATCTCTGTCAATTCATCCAACCTGGCAATTTGGGACTGGAGCTTCTCTGATTCCACTTTGATTATTGCATCTATTACAGAGAGCTCACTAATTTTTGACACTTGGAAGCTGGCTGGATCCAAAATCTAATCTATGAAAGTGAGAAACTTAGCTTTCATTCACTCTGTACTCACCAACTTGTCACTTTCAGAAACTTGAGATTCTGTGTGCAAAACTTTTAAAAACTTAAAAATTTGATTCATCTCTTTTTGGAATAACTCAATCAAAGACTTGAGTTCATTTGCTGATTTTTTTGAGCTCTTAATCATGAACTCCAAAGATTTCCTCCAATGAAACAATGGCTCCTGCCAGGTTTTGAGGATGCTGTTAGAGATTGCAACACTAGTCTCCATATCAATCACCTCCTGCAAGGTAGCTAGTTGTTCTGTCAATCCAGTGGATGCATTGTAAATGGTCTCCTAGTGCTTTGATGTTGTGTCCTTCAAATTTTCTCCATCAAGTAGAAGGCTCCCCAAGTTCTCAATGACAACTGGGCCTTGAACCTTCATTGCATCTATCCATGCTCTGCCAATTTGTCAAAACTGTCTCTCTTGCTGCAGCTTCAGTAGAAAATTCTTATTTTCTTCAGCACTGGGATCAAACTGAGAAGATGAGGTACTGCCAAGAGAATATTTAATATACTCAACTAGCTCCTTATTTATAGATTTGAGAACCTCCTTATCTGCCCAGAGTTCTTCTAACCTATCCTCAATCTGCTCATTGGCGGTTTTCCAAATGTTCACCATTAAGTCATACACCAGAACTCCTAGATCCACAGTTTTTATTTGATAATCTTGAGCTGATAGTTCATGAAAATTTCCTTCTTTTTGTGGCTCTGCTATTTCCATTAACATATGCCCGGTAGTGGAATCATGGGAGAGAGCTGCCATAGACTTTTTCCTATTCGCCTTCCTCACTGGTGATTATGATGAGGTTTCCTTAAGAATCAGGTCCTTTGAAGAAGTAGCCTCCTCATATCATTTCTTCTTCTTTTCAATGGTTTCTTCCAACCATGAATTTGTGGATAACACCCTAACTACAGACTAAAGAGCTATAGGATCAAACAGCTTCCAGACAATTGGAGGAGTCTTCTTTTCTAGAGGTGGAACATGGAAAGAGGCCACCTTTGTCAATGAAAGGGCCAGGGAATCTGTTGGCTGAGAGGAGTCCTGACCATCCATTGGGTTTGTGTCATCCAAAGTGATGACTGGAATTCCTGAGGAAGGCTTAGTCACGGATGCCTCTTGACTTTTCTCCTTTTCCTTTTCCTTATCTCCTCTATTCTCCTCTTCATTTCCAATATTTGGGAGTGAACCACCTCCGCAGGTGGGGGTGATAGGAAATTTTTTTTCTAGAGGTTGGTCTCCTCCTTACCCAGTAGATTATGTTGCACCTGATGAAGTTGATGGTGCCATAGAAGAAGTAGCTGCTGAAGTAGACTGCCCAGCTCCTGAAGTCGTTCCTCTAGAAGAACCTACATAAGAAGTTCATTTTCATCGAGCCCTGGTCCATTCCACCCACTTGTCAGTTCTCTTGTTAATGCTTCTCATGAGAAGCTCCAATGAATCAACCACTGGACTAGTTGGTGGAGAGGAAGAAATGGGAAACACTTTGATCTGGTCGTAGGATGAAGGATGCATGTAGAGTCTATCATCTATAAGATCAGATACATGAAAAGCATTGTTATACAATTTAATTTCATCTAAATTTAAACGGGACCAAAGTTTTTCCTATGTTTGATACTCATTGAAACACTCAGCCAAGAAATATTCAATTTCCGGGACATGTCTATAGGCATGTCTGAGCTTCAGGTGATCTCTAACAAAACCCATAGGATCATATTGAGGCCTAAGAACCTCATTTTCAGGTAGCTTGATCTTATCTTCAAAACTCTTAACTAAATTTCGAGCATTAGATCTAGATGCACAGGAATATGGACCAACGACCACAGGGAAAGAAATCTCAGTGATCTTCTTCACAGTTGAACACAGAGTGTTCACTTTCAATATTTTTCAGAAAAGCTCCACTAAGACCAATTTATCTTCAGGATACCGGGGCAACCTCTTATGAAATCCGGAGAAGGCTCCTATCCAAAGATAAGAGAAACTCAGGAATTGGATGAAAGAGCAGCCAAACTGACTAATTGCTGAGATGGCTTTTGGTGAGAATATTCTTTCTGGGCAACCTTGAAGTTCCTGACATATTCTCATTGTGAATGCATCATTCACAGCTGGGTATTCTTCAAAGCTCCAATGCGATTGCAAATTTGGGTAGAACTTAAATATTTTGGTGTTGTCATCGAAGTTTTGGATTGCTGGTAAGCTGGGCCATAGGTGCTGAGTCGCCAGAGTGTAAATCAGGTAAGAAGACATGTAGAATTGTTTGAATCCTTGACAAGAGCTCATCCAGGATGCAAGCTTCTCACACAGAATTTCTGCCCAATCAATGAACATATTTTTAGCACAGACAGCTTGAACAAGGAAGAAATTATGTTCAATGAGATCTAAAATCTCAGGCTTTCCATCCAATCTGGTCAACAGGGCTAGGATATCAACAATTTCCCTCTTTAGGGTTGTTCTGAAGAGAGTCTTCGACATCTTACTTTTCTTTGATCGAGGGGTCTAGAACCAGGTCCTCTACATGTCTTCCCTCCTTAGAGTCTTCTTTTCATTGAACATAGATGCAGAAGAACCGAAGTCGATATCGCAATACACATATTTTACAAGAATGCCAAAAGTGGATTGAATTAGGGCTTTATCAATTGACAACATAATAGACTAATTTGGGAAAAGGATTTGCTTTTCCACTGGGTCATATTTCTCTATACATTCTCTGATGAGCTCAGGAGCTTGAACTGCAATTGGAAATCCTATAGCTTCTACCAGACCACTCTCCTTGAGCTTCTGCATAATAGGGTGAACTGGATGAGAATTCAATCTTTTGTGCAAAGCTCCGAGATCAAAGAATCTTAGAGATGTGTCAGAAACTTCTTTCAACTCACACTCAATACCAATTAATCTGTCGTAACCAGAATCCTTGATTTCCATTTACTATAAAACTGAGAACATAAGTGAAGAAAAATGGCCTGCTAAGAAAACACCTTGAGTAGTTTATGATGGAGAATGCTGAAGAAATAGCTGCTAAGATCTGAACATTGGCACCACACAAATGTCATTAAGTTGAGCTTAACGGTTGTAATGGTAGGATTAGCATTTAATTTTAGTATTCAACGGCTATTTGAACTTCCTATTTCAAGGAACATAACAGCCTCAAAATCCAAAAATTTATATTTAAATTTTATGTTCATTAGCAGCTTATTGAAACACATCCTTAACCTTGCAGAAAAAGAACATACTTTCCTTTCGATGCCGAAATGCATAAGCATTAGACCATTTTGCCTTGTACGGGAAAAGAACATAAGAGAATACTTTTCCTGTAAGCCTGTTTCCTTTAATCCAAAAAAGTATCCCGACGGCTTCACCCTTTGTCCTTTTCACACTTAAACGACTTCTTTTCTGTCAGGAGCACTTAACCTCTTATAAGATCTGTTTCACTTGTGTCAGGGTTGCACCTTTGAGACCAACTTTTCCAGATGCCGCATGATCATCATTGAAACTCTGTAACTTGATATCTCCAAGACTTGAAAAAATCTTTTTACGAACAACAAGATTTATGAATCATTTATGAAAATCACATGTTTACCTTTCGAAAAAACACATGATCATTACAGATCCGAGGGTGACTACTTCTCATTTAGAAGATGCTATGACTGCCCTTTTCCTAACACACCTAAATCACATAAACACTGAAAGAAGTAGAAGTATCAAAAACCCGCTAGGCTCAAATAGGCAAAGAGGATAATTTTCTGATAAGCACACTAGGGGAATGTTTCAGGCTGAATGAGAAGTAAGTCACCAAAGAACAATTTTAACCCCTAGGACCTAAAGACCCTAGACTAAAATTTGGCAACAGCTGGCTGCAACTAGGGACTTAGACATGCCACTGTTTGAGAAGGGACCCAGAGTCTCTAGTTTTTCACAAAAAGACCGGTAAGAAAAACAACGGGTAGACTAAACTAAAACACACAACAAGAAAGGAAACTAAACTAAACTAAACTAAAGAAAGAAGGATAGCAAGTAGGAAAAATGAAAAGAAAACCTACCTATACTAGCACTAACCTGCAGGGGTTGCCTGCTTTCACTTGAGTATTTGGTAGAGCTTCAGATCCTGGCCATTGTAGGAGAATGGTAGAATCTCTCCAGAAGGATATGCCAGAATAAAGGAATTATTCTGATTCACTTGTTCAATCTTGAATGGTCCTTTCCAAAGTGATTCAAATTTATGATGCTTTCCTTTAGACTTGCGCCTTTTATCCCATAATAGGACCAAGTCACCTTGCATAATCTTTCTTGGTCTGGCCTTTTTATCAAAGAATGTTTTCACTCGCCTCTAATGATTAGTGATGTGGTCAACAAGATTTTCCCATTCTTCTTCCAGCTTGGTCATATACATGATTCGTTTCTCCAGACCATCATGGAAAAATGGATCTTCAATTACCTGTTGCAGCCTACAAATGGATAACTCCAGTGGAAGTGAGAGACTAGGTTCAATTCCATAGACCAGCTCAAAAGGAGTGATCCTGATAGCTTTCTTAGGTGTAATCCTATCTGCCCATAGAGCTTTGTGAAATTTCTTGTGCCAATCCTTTTAACTTTCTGAAACTAGTTTCTTCATTATGTTAACCAGGTTCTTGTTGCTTGACTCAGCCTGGCCATTTCCTTGAGGGAAATAATTAGAAGAGTAACTAACATGGATACTGTTGGTGTAGGAAAACTCTGTAATCTTTGAAGAAGAGAAATATGTGGCATTGTCCATCACTAGGTTCACCGGCACTCCAAACCTCACCAAGATATTCTCCTTGATAAATTCACAGACCACCTCAGATGTGGTTTTCTTGGTAGGCTTAGCCTCAACCCACTTGGTAAAGTAATCTATGGTAGTTATGACATATAGGTGACCTACAGAAGAGGGAGGATTTATCGAACCAATGAAATCAAGCCCCCATTGCTAAAAGGGACCTTCTACTACAATTGACTTCAAAGGGAGAGTAGCTAACTGAGGTTTACTGGAAAACATTCGGCACTTATTACACTTGGCCACCCAATTGTAGGAATCTTTGAACATGCCAGGCCAATAGTAACACTTCCTCAAGATTTTATATGCAGTGACTGTGGATGAGAAGTGTCCACCACATGCTTCATTGTGTAATACTTGGAGTTATTTCTCTTGTTGTGGCTTGTCCACACATCTTAAGAAAGTTCCATCTACTGGTTTCTTATATAACTGGTCATCATAAATGACATACTTGGCTGCCTTGGTTTTCAAATCTCATTTTTGTTTATATGTCAATCCTTCTGGGAAATCTACATAAGTAAGGAAATATGCGATGTTGGAAAACTGGGGATCGAGAAGACTAACCCTTAACACCTTCGGAGAATCCTCCTCTTGAGTTGTGTCCTGATTTTCAGTCATTTTTTTTAAACAAGCCATTTCCTCTGACCAGCTTTGTTGTCTTGAGTTCAATATCATACTCCTCTACCTTCTCTATGCATGCACCTCTAGTATTACATCCTATTTCTTCCTGTGTCAAAATGCTCTTAACAGTAGAATCAGGAATATAAATAATAGAATGGGAATGTAATACATAGAATCTAAAATTCTTTAATTCCCTCACCATCGCATATGCATTCTTCTCCATTTGAGAATATATCAATTCATGATCCTTGAATGGAGTGGTCATGAATGCAATGGGTGCCTGAATCCGTTCATTATTCTCTTGCATTAGGATAGCAGACAATGTCTGAGTTGATGCGTAGCAATACAATATGAACTCCTTGGTATAGTCTGGATGCACTAACACAGGTGTTATGGCTATAGTGTGCTTGATTAAATCAAAGGCCTTCTTCCCAGAATCATTCCACTTGAAACTTTGACTACCTTTCATCATATCAATTATGCATTTCGTAATCTTGAAAAAGTAAGGAACGAAGTGTTTGAGAAAGTTTACCTGCCCAAAGAATGACCTTGTTCTGGATTTTCTTGCGAGCAGGTTCAACTGCTGGATGGCCTTTATGCGCTTAGGGTCAATTCAGATTCCTTCATGGGAGACAATATGACCAAGCAGTTTACCTTTGGTGACACAGAATACAAACTTATTGGGATTGAGAGAGATACCATCCTCTCTGCATCTCTTTAGAAATTTCTCAAGATCTCTCAAATGATCTTCTTTCTTCTTAGAGAAGACTGTTAAATCATCTAAGTATATAACTATTATTCTATCCTGGAAATCTACAAATGAAGAGTTCATTGCTCTTCGGAAGGTAGCTCCAACATTAATAAGCCCAAAGGGCATTCTATTGTAGGCAAACATTCCCTAAGGAGTGGTGAACGCTGTCTTATACTTATCTTCTGGATCCACCTCAATCTAATTAAAACCCAAAAAACCATCCAACATGGAAATCATTTCAGATCTAGCTACTATTTGCAATATATGATCCATGTTGGGAAAAGTGTAATTATCCTTCAAAGAAGCCTGGTTCAGATTCCAAAAATCCACACCAATTCTAATTTCTTTGTTCTTCTTCTGGACAGGCACGATGTTGGCTATCCATGTAGAGTGATGTATAGGATAGATAATTTTTGCCTCCAACATCTTGTGAAATTCTCTAAAAATGGTATCTGAAACCTTGGGATTGTAGTTTCGTTTCTTCTACCAGAAAGGTACAGCTTCAGGTTTGAGAGGAATCGTGTGCTTGAAATCCCCATTCCTGAAAGTTTTGAGGTCTTCATAGCCCCAAGAAAATACATCCTTATATTTGGAGAGTAGGCATCTAGCCTTTTCTCTTTCCTTTTTTGTGCAGCAACTACCAATATTTATCATCTTAGGTTTAAATTCAGTGCCTATGTTCATTCCCTCAAACTCCCCTGAGGTACCACCTTTCCTATCTCTCTCTCTTCTAATATAAGCATCGTGTCTATCAAAAATCTTTTCAAGGGAGATAAGGTGTCGAGGAATTTTATTACCTTTCAATTGTTCTTCTCCAAGTTCTAATTCCTTCTTACTATCCAGAGACAATTCCTTGAAGGTACAAGAACTTCCTTCAAAGTATTGATCACTGAAATGATTCGATCCTTCCATGAAAGCTTGTATCTGCTTGTCACTGATGAAGACTTGCCAGATTTCCACATTGTCTGGAACATTCGGCCTAAAGAGAACTTCAACTTTACATTGCTTGTCTCCTATTTCTAGATGCGGGAGGAGAAGTGAAGCTGAGGCAGCCAACAAATATGCTCTTGTGTTTTTCTCTCTTGGAACAGCCTGGATTAAGAAGGCATTAAAGTCCTTCTACTCGTCCTAGACTTTGTTCCTATAACTACGCAGTCTCGCATTTTTCACTACATACTATGCATGAACTTTCCTTATTATCAACTTTGCATCATCAAGCACTTTAAGGATTTTTACCCCATTCTTCTTTGTAGCAGCAATGCCTAGTAATAGAGCTTCATATTTCGCCGTGTTATTAGTGTTCTTAAACTGCAGTTTATAAGAAAGTTGTATCATGTCTCCTTCCAGGGGAATAAGCACTACGCCATCTCCCGATCCTACTGTAGCACATCTACCATCAAACTCCAAGGTCTAGATATCCTGACTATTATCATTTTTCGGCATTTCATCTTGATGATTGAGATCTAAAAACATCATATAATTGCTGAATTCCATCTTCTGGTGGAGGATTTGTGCCTTAGGGTCATCAGACTTTTTTACTATGAATTTGGCCTTTTCCTCTGGCTCCAACTTTGTCTTCTTAGTACCCATTGGAATTATAGCATGGGACCAGTCCATCTTGGCTTCTCCACCTATGTCTCTACAAAAAATTCTACTTAGAAGCATACCGTAGCTGGCCAGAATATCGGCTACCAGGATGGTCAGCTTCATTCTTTTTGCAGGATGTGTGGCTAATGCAACTTGTGCATCCTTTACCTGACCTAAGAGGGGAACCTGTGTAGCATCCATTGAATAACAATAGCCAAAGGTTTTGGTAAGGGTCAATCCACGGGCTTTGGCAATGGAAGCGGGCATGACATTATCAGAGGCTCCGGAGTCAATAATATAGTTACTTAGTTTATGACCATTTACAAATAAGGAGACATAGAACGGGTCAGGATTCTAGCTAGGAGTAGTGGCTAAGACTGAAGAATCTTCTTCCTAAATGAGCAAGGGAAGGATGGGCTCTTCATCGTTTATAGGGGCACTATTAGGGGATTCATCACTAACAATAGAATTTATATTAGGCTGCATTCTGGGATTAGCATCACTTTTTACGCAAATCTACAAGCTTCTGAAGCTCACTAGGATGAGTTTTTAAATATTCTAAAGGAGACACTTGGATTCTAGCACCTTTGCAATATTGAATTATATCAAAGGAAGATAGAGACTTACCATTTGTTTCAGATTTCAAGTGATCCTTCTTCCAAGCTGAAGAAGTAGAATATCCGGGTGCACCACCCGAAGGACCAGCTGCCATATTCTGGGAAGGAATATAGTTTCCCAGATTTTTGTCTCTCTGACTTCTTGTTGCCACTGCCATTTGAATTCTATCCATGGTAGAAAATCATTCACCTCGAACCTCGGAGTTAGATTCATACTCCAAAAAGAAATTACCAGAGTCGCCATGAGGAGCAGAATCTTCTTCACTTTCAGGATATTCAATATTCATCTCATTGCTTGAGGCTAGTTTTCTATATCTATTCATTTTTGGACAATTACTACCATCATGATCATCTCTTAGATGAAAAATGCACATATTATGCTTTTTAGCTCCCTCAATAGCGAGCTTTTGTTGAGCAGGTGGCAACTGCAACTGTTTACCTTCATATTGTTTTCTGGGAGTATCCTGGTAAGGCTGCTAAAAGGATGGGGTAGACTTTCCCATTTTACGCTTGAGGGAAATCATCTCGTTAGATAATTTCTACAACATTGCCTTAGTATTTTTGATTTCACTGGGAGTAGAGCTTGTGGAGGCACTGCTCTGCATTTCTCGCTTCCATTTCCTGGCAGCTATGAGATCATTTTCTAGGTCGATTGCTAGATTCTGAGTGACTTGCAGGTTAGCCACATGCGCTCATCTAATTTGTAAACTTATGTCAGGAGGCATGGAACTGATAAAGAACATTTTCTGATTGTCAACTGTAGGGCTGCTAGTAGCGGGGATCCTGTTTGTTAGCTTATTAACCCTCACAATAAATTACCTCATAGGAATACTAGGCTCTTTCTTAATTTGTGTGAGCTGAGTCAGAAGAGTGTGCTCATCTTCTATACTTTTTTAGTGAGTTTCAAAGCGGCTCTTCATATCAATCCAATTAGTTATGCATTCGGTAGGAAGATGTTGAAACCAATCAGCAACATTTTCTATTAAAGTTTCTACAAACATCCTCATTGCCACATCTTCATGCTGAGGGTTTACAATGTTGCACGCGGTGAAGAAAGCTGCAATATGCTCATCAGTGGATACTTTCTCATCTCCATTGAATTTTGGGAAGTTCTTCCGAGAATCTCGAGGTAAGTCATTATTAGCTCCTAGCTGGAGAGGCCCAATAGCATTACCCCAAGGAACAGCCATTGAAACAGGGAGAACTACTGGCACAGTCTTGAAATTGATGTTGGTAGGAGTTGCTACCTCATGAAGAGTGAGGGCATTACACAATGATGGGGTATTATTGCGAATAACATGATGTATAGAAGAACGAATACAAATCTAGGAAGTAGGTTGTGATGCTGGAAATAGAGCACCATGGATACCTAAAGAGATAGGATACTGGGTGTTGGTTCTTCCTCTTGTGAGAGGGTCTTCTAACAAAGGAAACTTAGCCTTCTACAATTCTTCAAACACAGGATCTTTATGTCCTTCTCTTTGGACACTACAAGTATACTTGGGATCAAGAGCTGCTGAACCTATTCACAGTAGCTACGCAGCTCTTAATCTTCTAGCTCATCCTGAAAGCAAATGATTAGGTTTCTCTAGTGGGACTTGTCCTTCATGAGGCAATTACCATTTCTCCTTAAGAGTTATATATATAATGTAGCATTAGAGATGCCAAACAAAAAGTTCTAAGTTACTTAGTATAGCCACAGATAGACTTACTAAGTAAGCTTAGGAGTATTATGAGTCCTCCCTAGTAGAGTCACCAAAAACTGTTGGTTTATAGTTTGTCTACTTCAAATTTGATTTATCAAATTGACTCTTGGAAACACCCAAAGATGGCTTAAGTAACCACATACTGGATCAATGATAGGAATCTATCAATGACCCCTGAATTGAAAGGTACAATATCCCTTATGTGAAAGATATGCAATGAATCTTTTCTTTTGGTTTTTAGGGGGGTATGCTCTTTATCGGAGAGAAGAATAGGTTTAACCAAGTTGTTCAAAGCTTCAAAAAACTTAGGCAATGAAAGGGGAACTTACTCAATGAAATGCAATCTGTTATTCAAACTATTATGTAGTGCAAGATGAATGCAAACTACCATCTACTAGCATAGATGAAGAAAGGAAGTGTAACAATGCAATTCCCAAATTACTTAGATTGTTAAACTCTGACAATACCCAGATTATCTTGACCTCATTCTCTATTGATACTCTTCCCAATCTCTTATGCAAGAAACAATCTAAAGAACTAAAACATGAAAATGAAAAGAAATCTGAGTACTCATGCTGGAGACAGTAAACATACAATCCGTTGGATGAAAATAACAAAACCTGATTCATTAATATTCATTCAATTTCCAATCTTAGCATCTTCATTCAAGACAATTACACACCAAACTAAAATGAAAAACAAAAATCACTTTAGACTCAGAGTCACACATAGTAGTCCCAGCCACAGGGGTTTGCCCAAAGTAATATTTTTTGATCTTATTTACTTTACAGAAATTTACATATATATGTCTTCTTAGAAAAATGACTCGTTAAAATAATGATTGCCTTCATACAATATTCTGAAAGGAACATTCTAATAATAAACTTGGCTGGTTACAAAAACTGTCAAGGCTGACAAAATGCCCAAAATAGCTACGATAGAAAAAAAATTGGGAAAATGACATAGGTCAACAGATTCTATGCCAACTTCAGTAAAATGGCTTTGCCTTTGTAAGCCTTCATTGGATCTGTTACTTTTCCCAACTCCTGAGCATTCAGAATGATTACATTGTCAGCTCGGATCATCCAAAAGTCATGCATCTCTGTCAATTCATCCAACCTAGCAATCTAAAACTGGAGCTTCTCTGATTCCACTTTGATTACTGCATCTATTGCGGAGAGCTCACTAATTTCTGACACTTGGAAGCTAGCCAGATCTGAAATCTCATCTATGGAAGTGAGAAACTTAGCTTTCATTTGCTCTGTACTCACCAACTTGTCACTTTTGGAAACCTGAGATTCCGTGTGCATAACTATCAAAAACTCAAAAAGTTGATTCATCTCTTTTTGGACTAACTAAATGAAAGACTTGAGTTCACTTGCTGATTTGTTCGATCTCTCAATCATGAACTCCAAATATTTCCTCCAATGAAACAATGGCTCCTGCCCATTTTTGAGGATGCTGTTAGAGATTGCAACACTGGTCTCCATATCAATCACCTCTTGCAAGGTAGCTAGTTGTTTTGTCAATCCAGTGGATGCATTGTAAATGGTCTCCTGGTAGTTTGATGTTGTGTCCTTCAACTTGTCTGCATCAAGTAGAAGGTTCCCCAAGTTCCCAATGACAACTAGGCCTTGAACCTTCATTGCATATATCCATGCTCTGCCAATTTGTCCAAACTATCTCTCTTGCTATAGCTTCAGTAGAAAATTCTTATTTTCTTCAGCACTGGGATCAGACTGAGAAGATGAGGTACTACCAAGATCATATTTAATATACTCCACTAGCTCCTTATTTGTAGATTTGAGAACCTCCTTATCTTCCCAGAGTTCTTCTATCCTATCCTCAATACGCTCATTGGTGGTTTTCCAAATGTTCACCATTGATTCATGCACCAGAACTCCTAGATCCACAATTTTTATCTGATAATCTTGAGCTGATAGTTCATGAAACTTTCCTTCTTTTTGTGACTCTGCTATTTCCATTAACATATGCCCGGTAGTGGAATCATGGGAGAGAGCTACCATAGAATTTTTCATCTTTGCCTTCCTCACTGGTGACTGAGATGAGGTTGCCTTAAGAATTAGGTCCTTTGAAGAAGTAGCCTCCTCATATCATTTCTTCTTCTTTTCAATGGTTTCTTCCAACCATGAATCTATGGATAACACCCTAACTATAGACTAAAGAGTTGTAGGATCAAACAAATTCTGGACAACTGGAGGAGTCTTCTTTCCTGGAGGTGGAAAATGGAAAGAGGCCACCTTTTTCAATGAAAGGGCTAGGGTATCTACTGGCTGAGAGGAGTCCTGACCATCCATTGGGTTTGTGTCATCCAAAGTGATGACTAGAATTGCTGAGGAAGGCTTGGTCATGGATGCCTCTTGAATTTTCTCCTTTTCCTTTTCCTTATCTCCTCTATTATCCTCTTCATTTCCAATGTTCGGGAGTGAACCACCTCCACAGGTGGGGGTGGTAGGAACATTCTTTTTCAAAGGTTTGTCTCCTCCTTAACTGGAAAATTGTGCTGCACCTGATGAAGTTGATGGTTCCATAGAAGAAGTAGCTGTTGAAGTAGACTACCCAACTCCTAAAGTCGTTCCTCCAGAAGAACCTGTGTCATAAGTTCTTTTCCGTCAAGCGCTGGTCCATTCCACCCACTTGTCAGTTCTCTTGTTAATGCCTCTCATGAGAAGCTCCAATGAATCAACCACTTGACCAGCTGGTGGAGAGGAAGAAATGGGCAACACTTTGATCTGGTCATAGGATGAAGATGAATGTAGAGTCCATCATCTGCAAGATCGGATACATCAAAAGTATTTTTATACAATTTAATTTCATCTAAAGTTAAACGGGACCAAATATTTTCCCGTGTTTGATACTCATTGAAACACTCGGCCCAGAAATATTCAATGTCTAGGACATGTCTATAGGAATTTCCAAGCTTCAGGTGATCTCTAACAAAACCTGTAGGATCATATTGAGGCCTAAGAATGTCATAGTCAGGTAGCTTGATCTTATCTTCAAAACTCTTTAATAAATTCCAGGCATTAGATCTGGATGCATAGGAATATGGACCAATGACCATAGGGAAAGAAATCCTAGCGAACTTATTCACAATTGAACATCGAGTGTTCACTTCTAATATTTTTTGGCAAAGTTCCACTAAGACAACTTTATCTTCAGTATATCGGGGAACCTCTTAGGAAATTTAGAGAAGGCTCCTATCCGAAGATAAGAGAAACTCAGGAATTAGATGAAAGAGTAGCCAAGTTGACTAATTGTCGAGATGGCTTCTAGTGAGAATCTTCTTTTTGGGTAACCTTGAAGTTCCTGACATATTCTCATTGTGAATGCATCATTCACAGCTGTGTATTCTTCAAAGCTCCGACGCAATTGCAAATCTGGGTAGAACTCAAATATTTTTGTGTTGTCATCAAAGTTTTGGATTGCTGGTAAGCTAGGCCATAGGTGTTGAGTCACCAGAGCATAAATCAGGTAAGAAGACATGTAGAATTGTTTGAATCCTTGACAAGAGCTCATCTAGGATGCAAGCTTCTCACATAGAATTTCTGCCCAATCAATGAACATATTTTCAGCACAGACAGCTTGAACAAGGAAGAAATTATGTTCAACAAGATCTAAAATCTCAGGCTTTCCATCCAATCTGGTCAACAGGGCTAGGATATGAACAATTTCCCTCTTTAGGGTTGTTCTGAAGAGAGTCTTTGGCATCTTATTTTTCTTTGATTGAGGGGTCTAGAACTAGGTCCTTTTCATGTCTTCCCACTTCAGAGTCTTCTTTTCATTGATCATAGATGCAGAATAACTGAATTCAATATCGCAATACACATCTTTTACTGGAATGTCGAAAGTGGATTGAATTAGGGCTTTATCAATTGACAACAAAATAGACTGATCTAGGAAAAGGATTTTCTTTGCCACTGTGTCGTATTTCTCTATACATTCTCTGACGAGCTCAGGAGCTTGAACTACCATTGGAAATCCTACAAATTCTACCAGACCACTATCCTTGAGCTTCTGCGTAATAGGGTGAACTAGATGAGAATTCAATCTTCTATGAAAATCTCCGAGATCAAAGAATCTTAGAGATGTGTCAGAAAATTCTTTCAACTCACTCTCAAAACCAATTAATCTGTCGTAACCAAAATCCTTGATTGCCATTTACTATAAAATTGAGAACATAAGTCAAGACAAATGTCCTGCTAAGAAAAAACGGTGAGCAGCAAATGATGGAGAATGCTAAAGAAATAGCTGCCATGATCCAAACATTGGTGCCACACGAATGTCAATAAGGTGATCTTAACGGTTGTAATGGTAGGATTAGTATTTAATTTTAGTATTCAATGGCTATTTGAAATTCCCATTTCGAGGAACATAACGGCCTCAAAATATGAACATTTATATTTAAATTTTATGTTCATTAGCCGCTTACTAAAACACATCCTTAGCCTTGCAGAAAAAGAACATACTTTACTCCTTATGCCGAAATGCATAAGCATTAGACCATTTTGCATTGTATGGGAAAATAACATAAGAGAATACTTTTCCCATAAGCCTGTTTCCTTTAATCTAGAAAAGTATCCCGATGGCTTCACCCTTTATCCTTTTTGCACTTAAATGACATATTTTCCATCGGGAGCACTTAACCTCTTATAATATCTTTTTCACTTGTGTCGGGGTTGCACCTCCAAGACTAAGTTTTTCGGATGCTGGATGATCATCATTACCACTCCGCAACTTGATATATCTAAGAGTTGAAAAACTTTTTTTACGAACAACAAGCTTTATGAATCATTTATGAAAATCACATGTTTACCTTTTGGAAAAATATATGATCATTACAGATCCGAGGGTGACTACTTCTTAGTCAGAAGACGCTATGACTGCGCTTTTCCTAACACACCTAAATCACCTAAACACTGAAAGAAGCAGAAGTATTGAAAACCCGCTAGGCTCAAATAGGCAAAGAGGATAATTTTTTGATAAGCACATTAGGGGAATGTTTCAGGACAAATGAGAAGTAAGTCACCAAAGAACAATTTTACCTCCTAGGACCTAAAGACCCTAGAATAAAATTTGGCAACACCCCACTATCACTTGTCAAGATGTTGGCTGAACACAAAATTCCTAAGAAGCCTAAGAAGGCTTGTACCCTTCACAACACTAGGAGGGCCACAAACGACAACATTGTGGTGACAATCACCGCACCTCCAACAAGAAAAGAGGATTCCGAGGTAGCTACCAAAGAATATTTGATCATGGAGGTGTTTCTGGGTAAAATAACTCAATAGGGGGAACTGGACCTCCTAAGTGAAGCATGTTAGGCTATTTGGGCCCGATATGAGAAGCAGTCTCATAAGATCCAGGAGACAAAAGCAGCCAATGCCAACCTTTTGGGACTCCTGGAAGAATTAGTGCGCCCCTCTCCTCTGAAACACCTGGACCCTCAGTCCTGGAGACACCTCTACCATAGAGTGATGTTGATACTCTAAAAATCATGAAGAAGAAAGTGTTAGCGGTAAATGAGTTAATCACTCATCAGGTGGGGGAAATAAAAAAATTCCTGTCTGAGTCTCTCTCAGAATTTTTCTGAGTGAATGATTTAGTGAAGAAGATAGAGGCTACCCTTCCCTAGTGGGAGGAAGAGATCGAGAAATATGAAGATTGGAGAGATACCTCATCATAGATTCTGGATCTTGGGGAAGATGAGTTAATAAACACTGGATTTCTAGGGGATGAATCATATGGGTTCCTTTGAACTCAATACTCCATACTTGCATTCAAAGTCAAAAATTGCAAGTGACTAGTACGAGTGTTGGAGGAACAATTGCAGGTGGTCTGAACTCCTTTGGATCAATATGCTACCCTTATCCATGAAATTACATCGGCTGATCCTCTCAGCCCCAGGACTTACACTCTTGTTGATTTCGTAATTGGTAAGCTCAATGAGGTGGTCGAGGCTCAATTCTGATCTGGGGGAAATGTTGATGGCGCCACCATGCTGGAACTCTCCCAAGTGTTTCTCAAATCCCATGATGCAGCCAAGGTGGATATGGATTTAAGAGATAAGGCCAATAGTGTTGGCCTCCATTTCGAGGGATATGTGGATCGTCGTGATTGTTTTAAGGATATAGAGGAAGATGGAATCCTCCAGCACCTGGAGGCATACAAAAAGTTCAAAGGCCAGTAAGATGTCTTGGACTCTGGGGACCCTTCAACAAAAGTTTCCAGTAGTTTTCATTCTTTATTCTTTGAGCATAAGCTCCCGGACCCCGATCCCTGGGTTCCCAATTTTTGTATTTTTTATAGTGATGAGTGTTGAAAACTCCCTCAAGCTGATGAATCACTATCTACAGCATGCTGCCAGGTCCATGGCTGTCCTTCTTAGCATGAATAGTCACTATTAATCCATTGGTTCATTGCAGACATCTCCTGAGCCTTGAGGCGTTATTCTGGCATTTACTCTCTAGCATACCTCTACTCACCCAAGTCACCAAAGTCAAAAATAACATTAAAGGGGGCGTAACACCTAGGTCACCTAAGGAAGATCTATCATGTCTGCAAGTACAAGGACACTCTTTCCAATGGCTATTTTTTCGGGGCTCTTTCCTTTCTTTTTTCTCTTCTCATCTCGAATAATTGTATTATATTAGGAAATTTTGACAGCACAGGTAGTACCGGCTGTAAATTATGTAATATAATGTAAATATCTAGTCCCTTATGTAGTTAGAACTTTCTATAAATACAGGATTTGATGCCATTTTGAAGGGTCGGCAAATTGATGATTTAGTTGTCCACTAGTAATACAAGCTTTCAGTCTTTTAGCAATCTGGTTTTCTCAGTAGTCTAGAGTAGATTAATGCTCCCTTGGAGCTGCTAGTGTAACTAACAGGGTAAAAGCATAATAATCTGTCACCCTTCTATAAAGGAAAAGGTTAACAACACCAAAACTATAAAACGTCAAGGGCATAAAATTCACATTTCTGTTGAGAATTTGAAGTTGATGTAAACTGATGATGTGAAATAGGTTGAATTATATGCCTATAATTTTTTTAAAAAAAATTGAACCAAAATTAATATGTTTTTTGAATTTTTAAGGTCTATTTTTCATTTCGTGAAAAATACTATAAATCAGGGAGTTTACTTCTCGCCAAATAATTATAAGTAAAACATTATTTTTTCCTCCAATTTCAGAATATGTTTTAGATGACATGTATAGATAGTGCAAAAAAAATAAAGAAGTGTTTTCTATTTATAGTTTTCCCATTATAAGTATTCAAAGCCAAACTTACTTGAAATCAACAGTTTTTGTCTCCCGCCATTTTTCCCTATCAAAACTATACCAAAAACCAAATATATTACATATTATTGAAGATGACTCTCTTCTCTAGTGTTATCTATGATTTTAAAATTTTTATGAATTGATTTATAATTTTTTTATATTATCCAAATCAACGACTTCCGAAATATTTAATAACCTACATGCAATTTTTAAAAAATTTGTTCAATGTTATGTGGTCGAAACAATATAAAATTTATATGTCAAAAATTGTAGTTCCGAGATCTAGAAAAGGGTAGTTTTAGTTTTTTTACATTGTTTAGTTTCAGTAGAGAAAAAACCAGCAGAAGTGCCAACTTGTTGATTTGGTGTTTTTTGGAGGTTTGGTTGCCAACATGGCATGCCACCTAGGCAGACTCGGCTGACTTACTCGCCCCAGTCTTCCTAAGTGGTTGGCCACCTGCGAGCGGTCGCGTGGGTGACCAACCCTTTCAATTTGAAAAGTATATATAAAAGTTTTTTTTTTTTTAAATAAATATCAATTGCGAAATAAAATCCTTATTTCAGAATATATAAGGTTTTTTGAGGAAGCCACAAAGCCATTTTGTGACCGGCAGAGTGTGACTTTCTATGTTTTTTAATAAAGAAGGATTCTAAAAGAAAAATAATTTTTTTGCTTCTATTTGAGCAATGGGAAATAAAATGACTAGAACAAGGAAATAAGATCGTAAAAGGGATGACCAAATAAAAGGTCATACGAAACTTATCGAAGACCAACCGATCAATGTTGAAGAAGAACTTATTGATGTTGAAGGAGAACCTATCAATGTTGAAGAAGGTGCAACTCAACTAGGGGAGGATATTGGTAGTAGTCGAGGTATATGTTTTTATCCTACAATGCAAAATTTTATGGAGATGATGAGGAATCACTTGTCAGTCAAATTACACCGGACCACTTGATACTTGAAAGTGCTATTAAATTTCATGTCAAAAATATGTGAAAGAATATTTTGAGGATAAAAATTTGGTGGGAAAAGCACAATTGTTTGCAAAGTTATTCCAGAGAAGAGAAATGACTCTGGTTTTGGAGTTGTTAGGTGTTGATAATAGGCAAATTAGACTAGGAGGTCAAGTAAAAGAAACAATAATTGAAAATTTGCAAGATGCATTGAACGTTGTTAACAAGACCGACCATGGAGGATCTGATTCAAATGCTTCTAGAAGAGCATCCATGACTATGATTACCAATAAGAGATTGACACATAGAAATCAAGTTCAAGTAGTTTCTAATTTACTCAAGGTATCTCGAAGAACTGTTCAGAGGTATATTAGGAAGAGAAATGTGTTGGATATGAACATTGAAAATAATTGGGTACAGATTTGTAGAGTTCCTCGAAAAGAAAAAAATTGTGAAGATGTAAGAAGATGAGTCATTGAATTTTGGACCAACCACTCTTGTGTTTCTTCCAATAGAAGGGACACTATACAGATTAAAGATGACGAGACCGGTATGAAGAGTTCACATCCAAAACATTTTTGTTGATACTACACAAAGTGAACTATTTAAAACATTCAAAAAAAAAATTTCATATGTGGAAATAGGTCAGAGAATGTTTGAGATGTTGCATCCTTGCTTCGTGCGCATAAATAAGGTTTGTGAAACATGTTTTTGTCAAAATCATGGTGATTTTTACTTATACTTGCAATCATATAAAAAGGTTATGGCAGTACTTAATCTAGATATGGTTCCTTGAAGTACAATAGAATTTGTGAAATCCATTTTATGTGATAAGTCAAAAGACTCAGATGAGTTCAATGTCCAATGTATAAAAAATGAATGCAATGATAGTAGAAAATTACATAAATTTCCTTTACAATTTGATAATATTGATGTTACAACACCAGTCCAGTGGAAGAGATTTGATTATGAGAAATATGAAACGAAGACAGGACTGGAATCAAAACAAATTGTATTGAAGGAGAGTGAATTACCATACCTTAAGTTCATGGACAGATTTTGATCTATGATTTATCCACATATCCAACATTTTCATGGTGCATGATGGCAAGCTAAACAGTTTTGTGATTCCAAATTTTTTTTTCCACCTAGTTGTATTCTTTCAGTTGTAGATTTTGAGGAGAACTATACATTCTCTCCTCTAAAAGAGCTCCAAATTCAATATTATCATTCTGATCAAGTTTCAATATTTGTCTGTGTGACCTATAGACATGCACAATTTGATTTGGATGAGATAGAAAGTATAGATCAAAATGAACGCATTATCATCAAGGAGGTTCATTTCTATATCAACGATGATGAGGTTCATGATAGGAGTTATGTGGCTCATTGTTTCGGCATGTTTTTCCACAATCTTGTGAGTCGCGGCATAAATGCTTCACAACACTGAAACTGGTCTGATGGGTGTGTGGGTAAGTAAACTTGAATTAAATTTTCTTAAATAGTACATTTCAATTATATTAGATCTAGTGATCATATATATTTAGTGTTTTTAAAAGTTTTTATACATGATTGTGCAGGTCAATTTAAATTTGTAAAAGCCTTTAATTGGTTAGCTATGCAGCATGCTAGACACAATGTTAAGTTTCTTTGGAACTTCTTTTAAAGTAGACATGGAAAAGGGGAGCATGATGGAGTGGGAGCATGTGTGAAGTGTGCACTCCGACAACATGAAATTCAAGGTATATACATATGTATACATTTTCATATTATTCAATTTGTTTGTAACTTAGTGAACTTTAATCTTCATTTGATAGTTTGAATAAAATAATTTTATATTTACATGTACTTTAATTTGTTAAATATATCTAGGTAACATGATAGAGAATGCAAAGAAAATTGTTGAATGGTGTCAAAATAATTCCGCTACTCGAGACACAAAACACAACAAACGTTACTTTTGGGAAGTGATAGGTATAATTAAAAACTAGAAATCATTATTCAAACTCAAATTCTAATTTAATTAAATTATCTCTAGGGTATACATATGTACATTTCACATTTTTCATAATTGAATTGAGCTGATCTGACTAAATAAAATTTATTTAATTTGTATATATCTAGATATCAATCGATCTAACCCTTACAATTGTCAATCAATTGTTGGAATTAGAAGTTTACATCAAGTGATGACTACACTCTGTCATGGAGTTGTAGGATCTATCTTGACATCCTCCTGTCTGGAGGTACCTGCCTCTGCATCTCCTCATCCTTTACAGCTGCATGTGGAGGATCTCAAGGCCTGGTCTCCTTGAATGAATGAAATAATATCATGTGGAGGAACCCCATGTGTCATAGAAATGTACTGGTAAGTTGCAAGGAGATCACTGACTAAAATGGAGTTCATTTTGCACAGATGATCCTCTGGTATTCATAGTATCTCATATGGAGTGGGAAGATCAAATCAGATGTAAGGATCATAAAATGGACTAGAAGGATTAACGCATACGCTTGTCTAGGATCTGAGCATGTACCTACCCACACGATCAGATGACAACTCATTGACCTAAGTCGCAATGGTGGCAATGCTAGAAAACATATCTACGCGTGCATCCTCAGCAATAACCTGTCTGCTCCAGTGTAGGTCTCCAAACCTTTTGGAAGAACCAAAAGGTTTTGACCCACCAATGCCCTCTTACTAGGGGGCTGTGGTGCATTAGGTCATCTACACTTATCTTGATATCTCCCCCGACCCTGACCATCATGTGGAGGTAAGTCATTGTAATTAACATTGTAACCTAAATGGAACTCTGCAAACAATTGTTTGCATAAATATAAGGACATCTCATCCTTTTGGGGCCACATATGATGGGTCACCAACCATCTCGGATATATAAAAGGAGCTAGTAACTCATCTGTACATTTTGTTACCCTATATGCTCTAACCACTTTCATTTCTATGTAATGGGTCCCAAACATGTTCTTAACCTGAGTAACAGTAACATCCCCATCAATTGTCCTCCGACCGACAGTACCTGTAACAGTGCTAGATAGGCTATGGTAAAAAGAATTAGTAGATGCATCATCATATGGATTGTATGATTCAGCCTTCTGAATCATACTCATCAACTCTGTATGAATGGGAATCAATTTCTCCCTATTATGGAGGGTAGTACTATTCTGCAACGTCCTCTCTAGTACAGCTGGAGCGACGTGCATCCTCGTGATAGTCTCCTATCTATGACTATCTCGACTCTGTGGGGTATCATGGTGACCTGACGATGCTCGTGAGGCCTGGCTACCATGAATGCTAGGGTCTGAACTAGTAGAAGCCATGTGATAGAAATGTAATATCTAGAGATAAAAAGTGCACTCCCTACAAGTGGGCACATACATGTGTACATTCAGTAGGAAATCAATTTATATATGTACATGTGTTGAAAAAGAACATGTTTTTAAATTAAAAAATTAAAAAATATCTATACATACATATTTAAATTAATCAAATTCAATTTACGTCTTCAACATGAAACATTTTTTCAAACAAAAGTTTAGAAATTTTAAACAATGAAAATTGCACATGTACATATTAACATAAATATCTACATAATATACATGTCCATCTGAACAAAAATATTCATGACATCCCCTTAAGCATAAATACATCAAACAAAAATTCCACATGTACATAACTTAAGTGATTTTAAGACTTTAGTATATACAAATTGATTTATGTAACCTAGTATGTAAGACTTAGGGTTTTGTTATGTGCTAATTTTGAATGTTGTGTACATAATGAAAATCTCTAAAATGATCAAGTTATGACAAAAAGATTTTGTGGCACGTTCTCAAGTAATAATAGAGTCATGTAGCCTAAATTAATTCCCTATAACGATTGCTTCGGATGACTAAAAACTAATTAGATTCACGAAACAAAAGTTAAGCTTCTAGTTTACGTTTTGGTTAAATTATATGATTTTAGGCTTTTAAGTTTACGTATAAATGTTTTATAATTTTGGATTTGGGTTTGTGTTTATGTTTCAAAATTTTGGGTAAATTATGTGTAAGTTTGAGTTTGCGTTTAGGTTTGGGTTTGCGTGTAAATGTTTTTAAATAACATCAATTATATGACCTAAAAAAAAGTATTTCTTGAAAATGAAGAAAAAAACCATGACATTACAATGCTAAATAAAAAAAAAATTATTTTACATATATACTTATACTGTAAAACATTTTAAAAATAAAAAACATACAAAAACATAAAAAAAGGGGCCTACCTCGAACTCAGCCGAGTATTCTTTCTCAGCTCCACAGCCTCAATCGTAGCCCCTCAATGTGCAAATGAGGGGCTAGAGGGTTGTT
Source organism: Thuja plicata (assembly GCA_018584345.1). NCBI lineage: Eukaryota > Viridiplantae > Streptophyta > Pinopsida > Cupressales > Cupressaceae > Thuja > Thuja plicata. The sequence continues at coordinate 248,319 of MU227500.1, read as the reverse complement.
TTTGGGTATTTAAAATGCTCGCCATACTTGGTTGAGTTATACTCAGCCGACTCTACTTGGCCACGTAGGAGCCACTTGGCACCCATGTAAACTCGGCCGCGTGAGACCCGACCGAGTCTTACTCATCCGAGTCTAATGCGGTAGAGCGCCTAGATTTAGCCTTAGGGGTGACAAGATATTGTTCTTTCATCCACCAGTGAAGCTGGATTTGAAGTTAATGAAAGAATGAGGAGTACCATTCAGCTTAGAGCTCTGTGTTGTTCATGATCCCGGAGTTAGCGAAATACTTCTCATGTTGTATGATTTCTTATGTCCTTTGTTCCAATTCTATAATGATTCAATGAAATACTTTGCTTTGCTACTGATATATGTCTGATTGAAGGTTGTGCACATATCTAGTATCTGTTGTTTATTTTATTTGGAACTTTGTTGATGTTAAGAGAATATATGTCATGGATATATTCTATACTAACCTTGTACGAAATTGCCAAACCACTGTAAAATCACGTCTCTCTTTTTTTTTTGTTTCTCTGCTCATTTTAAATTTATGTCTTTCATGTGGTCTCTTTTTTTAAACAACTTAAGAAACCACCAATTTCATTTTTATCACTCACTAGTTTCTTTCTTCTTTTTCCATTTTTCCTCCTCTCTTATAGCCTGCCATGATCATATGATGTGTATCTTACTATGAATGCCTAGTTTCTCCTATGTTTCCATGTCACGATCATGGGATGTGAATATGGCTTTAGAAACTAAAATGAAAATGAACACAAACCTTTTTTTCATTCTATGTATAAGTGGCATGAATGAGGATCTTACTTCATATGGACTTCACATGAACCTCCACACTTTGAATATCCATCCTCTACAAACTCACATGTATAGGAAAAACAAGAATTCATGTACCCTATAAAAGAAAATTTAGGATTGTTTTGTAAAAATCGGAAAAACAAATCATAAATTGTTGTTACCATTGGAAAAACATCCTAAGTTTGACTCTACGACCATTTCAAGAATTTGTTTCAGCTTTCTACATACCCTTGCTCATTATTGTGTTAAATGCATTTAATTTGTGGCTATTCTATATGGCGTTTTTAACAAACGATATTACGTTCACAAAAGTCTCCAGTGCAACATTTACGCTAGTGAATTTCTCAAAATATTGTTGACTTAAACTATAAATTTTGTTCAATAATTTCATACATCTTACGTGGAATTTGTCAACGAGGAATATGTAAAGTATTTGCCAATGGTTGGACTTGCTGACTCAAACTCAACTGCTATCGACCTGAAATCTCCATTTAGACTGTCCTTTGTTTGGTCATATCCTAGATCCAAAGATAGAGATTCTAAAATCATTTCAATCAATATAGAGAATATCTCAACAGAGAACCTTAGATATCTTATTTTTTATTAATTGTGCCTTGCATTTATTCTCCTTTGATAATATATGTTTTTTACTATTTACACTGAAGGTGTTTCATACTTGGAAAGAAGCTAACCTAAACATGGAACTAATTTAACACGATAATTTTTTTAAAAATGTTTACAAACAATAATGATAATAACATGGAAGCAAAATAATGAAACACATAACTCAAACAAAGATTACAAATCTTGAGGGTTCCTTGACGTAGAATTACTTAAGAAAACTAATCTACGAAGAACAACTATAAAGAACTAACATACAAGATACATCAACTGAATCAAATATCTATCACATTTAATAAGATCATATATACAACTGATACCCAAGGTATACCTAAATGAATCAACATCCACTACACAAGATACAGGGTACACAATAATAAATAAAAATACAACACATCCTTTGAAAGGATGTCGACCAATATACATATATGGTACAAGTACAAGTCATGAAACTAAATTTCTCAGAAGAATAAGAAGGTAGAACTACAATAAGGATCATCCAAGCAAGAACAAGAGCGTTGAATCTCAAATGGTAAAAGAATCACTACCACCCGACCTCGTGGAACAAAAGGTCCATTCCCACCATGCTAAGAAGATAACATCAATCCCACACATATAGGTACACAAAAATAAAGACTAAAGAAAAAGTACAATGATAGGAAAGATCAAGACACACTGGAGATCAAAGGTCAATACAAGGGTACACGATCCAAGGATAAAGAGCATACATAAATGAACCAAAAACACCAACAAGAAGCAACTTACTGAAAAATGAAATCATCAGAGGTAAAGAAGGACCTACAGAGGAGACTTAGGCTACATACTATGGAAGTGTCATCACATGGTCAATCACTTAAGTTACCTTGGACTGGTCACACTAGACTCCAAACCCTCAATATGATTATACAAGTCATGCAGAACTAGAATACGCTCTCATGAAAATGAGGAATCTAATCATACCTAATCTCTAGGTATCATCCCATTCTCATCCTTAGCCTATACAAGCACTCATGGCATGAGTGGGGCATCATGAATAATCTTGTATTTACTGTTAACCCCAAATTTTATTATTACATTATCACTTATTAATAACTTGCAATAGGTTACCTTGGATCTAGCCTCTTTGGGCCCTAGACCCCTATTGTAAGTCACTCCACTAAGATGTGCCTAATTAACCTCCACTAGGTTGAAAGTCATAAATACACACATAAGACATATAAAATTGTTCCTTCCCATACAAGAACTACCGGTTCTTTATTAACCATAAAAACATGAGGAACTCTCAAAAGATCACATAACAAAAGTTCAAACATACTAGGTTCAGTAAAAAGATCGAACAACTTATCTCAAACACCCCAAAACAATCATACAGAAACAACTGGAAATAAAAATCCCAACAAGCCCTGGTAACACATCCTAAGGGTCAACTAGTCCCAACAGATACCCAAAATAATACAGATCCATAAAAGAGAAGTACCTAATCCATTAATAATCACCTAGAAACACATCATTGCATGACAAAACTTAGTTTCAAGAAGAATTAACAAAACATAGTAATATTCCAAAGGATAAGCATAAATCATACTTACAGAGAAGGTAACGAGGTGGCGGACTCTCTGGCGGCTATGGGTCTAAGACTAACCAAGCTTAATAGCTGGTCGCTAGTCAGCGATTTACCCCTGATGAATCAGCGCCTCATCATGGGAGAAATGATGACAAGTGTTTAATGTGCCACGCTGGTTTATTTAGGTCGTCTCCTCCCTTGAACACGTGTTGGTGTCTTCGAGTTAACGGTATAATTATAAAAGATAAAACTCTTGGTTCCATAAAGCTCAATGAGAGATTTTTTCTCGTGCGGAGAGATCATGATCAGGAGGAAAAGGCATTTTTGGCGAGTTATGACAGGGATGGTATTATTACCATTTATGTTATGCTGGGATACGCAAGATCTGTCAGTATGGCGTCGGATCTCAAAAATCCCCTAAACTGGCAG
>MU227500.1:199602-213805 GCA_018584345.1 Thuja plicata | reverse complement strand
TTCTGGGTTTATGATAGATTTGATCGTACATCACAAGATTAGCGATATCAATACTTAATCCTTGATTTCCATTCCAGTATCTGACATCATCACTAAAGGCACCCACATTCGCCAGGCTGTCCACCATGCAGTTGGACTCTCTGTAGGCATGACTAGCATAGGTGACGTCAAATACTTCCATCAGAGTTTTAATTTCATCAAAGATATGACTAGTATTCCATGAGGGAGAATTAATTTCTTTAGTGCAATTTATTGTATTCAAAGAATCCCCTTCCAGCCATAATTTATTATAGTTCTGCATTTTAGCAAGTTTTTAGGCATTGAGGGCCACCATAGCTTCAGCCATATGGCTAGTTTGATACCCTAACATATGAGCTGAGACTGCAATGCACTTTCCTTTAGAATTTCTAGCTATGCTCCCACATCCTGCTCTGCCAGGGTTTCCTTTAGCCACTCTGTCAAAGTTCACTTTGAGCCATCCAGGAGGAGGAGAAATCCAAACCGCAGACTCCCGGGGAGAAAGAAAGGTTTTATATTTGGAGGTGAAGTCCCAATTCTGAAGGATCTCCTTATCATTGATCCCTTTCAAAAGTTTAGGTTTTAATTCAACTGCAACTTTAGTGTTTTCATTAACACTGTTGATAATTTTGGATCCAATCAAGATAGGAATAGATTTTTTGTCTCAAAATATCCTGTCATTCCTTTCTTTCCATATTCTCCATATGACATGAGGTCCTATATAATTCCAAACAAGTTTTTCCAAAGGGTGTTGAATTGGGGCTCTCCATTGTTCCAGAAAATTTTGAATAGTATTGGGGAACACAGCTAACTTTCTAGTGCTGTAACACCACCCTCCATATTTCCTTAGTGAACTGACAATGGAGCAGAAGGTGAGTAGAGGTCTTAGCCTCTTTCCTACAAAGATAGCATCTATTAGGGATAATCCATCCTCTTTTCTTCAGATTATCAGTAGTCAAGATTTTGTCCTGTATAAACAGCCAATAAAAAAAGTTAATTTTAGGGATCAGAGAAGGAAACCAAACCTTAGCTCTTTTAGGCTCTTCCTCCCTTGGGTTGATCATCGAATAGGCAGAGGCCACAGAAAAGATACCATTAGGATTAGGGCCCCAGATTAGCTCATCTTCTCTATTAGCATTAATAACCCAAGGAGAAAGATCCAGGTTAATATTTTTCAGCGTGGGATCAATATCATACGAGTTTAACCATTTATTTTCCCTCCAATAGTCTACCACTTTACAAAAAAATCTGAATTTACACATGACTGCAATGTTATCCATTCCAGGGTACTGGATCAAAGGCTTTTCTCTAAACCAAGGATCATCCCAGAAATTAATTTTCTGCCCGTTGCCAACTTTACATCGGGCCCCTTTAGCAGCTAGGGGTCTAGCCTTCAAAATGCTATTCCAAATCACCGAGCCCTGAACAACATTAGGAGAAGAGAGGAAAGAATTAATAGAAGGAGTGTCAGAAAGATACTTAGACTTAATAATTTTGTTCTAGCCTTTTTCTTCCTCAAAATTTCTCCAGCACTGCTTAGCTAGGAGAGCAGTATTGATGTCTTTAATTCTTCTAATACCCAGTCCCCCAAGTTTGATCAGCTTACACACTTTTTCCCAAGCCACGAGGTGAATTCTGTCTTTAACTTCAGTTCCAGACCATAAAAATCTTTTCTGAATTTTCTCAATAGTATCTACAAAATTAGAAGGAATTTTGAAAATACTTAGGGCATAAACTGGGATATTTTGGAGGGAGCTCTTAAGCAGCATAACTTTTCCAGCATTGCTGAGGAGGGATCCTTTCACCCAGCAAATATTTTATTGAATTTCTCCACAATTTCCATCCAAAAAGAATCAGGCGGTTTACTTCCCAATGGCAGACCTAAGTAGCTTGAGGGGAGAACAACAATAGAATAGCCCAAAATAGTCGCCATTCTCCTCTGTCGATCCAGGGGAGTGTTGATGTAGAAGAGGGAACTTTTATCCCAATTTATAAGCTGACCAGTAGCCAAAGAATAAGATTCAAGAGATTTCTTGATAGCTATAGCTTCTTTAATAGAGGAAGATCCCATAAGGATAGTGTCATCCACGAACTGCTCGTGGGAGCTTGGAGGGCAGGATGAAGAGGGGAGAAGGCCAATAATCTTCCCTTCCAAGACCCCTTTAGTGAAAATTCTCCCAAGGCTTTCAGCCATGATAGAAAAAAGGATGGGGGAGATAGGGTCTCCTTGTCGGAGGCCTCTTGAAGGAAAGAAGAGATTAGAGGTTGAACCATTCACCAACACTGAGATAGAAGGGGAACCAATGAGTTGCTGGATAAGACCAATCACTTTCACAGAGAAACCAAAAGTAGACAGAACTTTGCAGAGAAATTTCCAGTCCACTCTGTCGGAAGCCTTAGATAGATCCACCTTCATGAGGAATCCATTCTTTTTCGAGGCCTCCAACGAGTGGATGTTCTCATGAACAGAGATAATGGAATCTAGGATTTGCCTACCTGGAACAAAGCCATTTTGCTGGGGGGATATTATTTCTGGGAGGATCTTAAGGATACGGGTCATGAGGACCTTAGAAATAATCTTATAGAAAGTATTACATAAACTGATCGGTCTAAAATTGTCAGCATTATCCACTCCTGGCCTCTTAGGAATGAGGAAAAAAAAGGTGGAATTAACTTCTCTCAGCAGAGAACCAGATCCAAAGAAATCTTTAACCGCATCCGAGATATCTTTCTCCATAATATGTCAAAAGGATTGGAAGAAGAAGGGAGGGAATCCATCCAGGCCTAGAGATTTTTCTCCTTCAAAAGAGAAGGCAGTTGCTCTTATTTCAAGAGTTGATGGAATTTTGTCCAGCATCTTATTATCCTCTCTTGACAGAATACAGGGGATCGTTTCCAGCAGCAAATGTTAGTTATCCTCAAAGAGGTCAAGGTCAGCTTTGAGAAGGGAAGAAAAGTAACCAGTCATTTCTTTCTTGATATCCTCTTCCTTACTCAGTATACCCTAATTTCAATTGATGTGATTTATTCTCTTAGCAGCCTTGTGCTTCTAGGCAGTAAGGTGGAAGAACCTGGTATTTTTATCACCCACATGGAGCCAAAGAGCTCTAGAATGTTGTCTCCAAAATACCTCCTCCTTAGAGATAATATTATGGTAGTCAGCTTGAATTTTATTTTCCTTAACTTTGTTGTCCTCCGTCAGGCCCTCTAGGTCAATAATTCTTTGAATTTATTGAGATCAGCTTGGACCAGACTTTTATTTTCAAAAATATCTCCAAATTTTTCTTTATTCCAAACCTTGACTCTACTTTTAATGTTTTTAAGTTTTTGAACCACTCTGTACATCGCAGTTCCCTCCACTTGGAAATTCCACCACTCTTCAATAAGCTTAGCAATGTTAGGGTGTTGCATCCACATTTTTTTGAATCGAAAAGGATAATTCCTCTTCCCCGAAATAGGATTCGCTTGAATAGAAATAGGAGAGTGGTCAGAACCAACTCTAGGAAGAGAGGACAGCGAACAGTCATAGAGAAGAATCTAGTCCATAGTCAGAAGGGACCTATCCAGACAAACTTGAATCAAATTATCCCCAACTCTTCTGTTAGACCAGGTAAAGTTACTACTCTAAGTTCAAGGTCCAAGAGGGCTTGGTTATTAATAAAGTCCATGAGAGCTATTCCACTATCAATCTAAGAGGAGATACCACCCATTTTTTTAGAGTCTATTAGGGGAGTATTAAAGTCTCCAACCACCATCCAGTAATCATGCTTAAAGTTACTTCTCTCCGCTTCCAATCTCCGCCAGAATCTATCCCTTCCAATTTTTGAGTTGGGAGCATAAATGTTAGAGATGACCCAAGTGAATCCGTCATGAATATGGTTAAATCTTATAGAAGAGATATTTCCTTCTGGTTTGATAAGGTCCCCAGAGATAGTGTTCAGGTTCCAAAAGGCAGCAATTCCACCTGAGGCTCCCACTGAGCTACAGCTAGTCGCTCCACAATTTTTGAATAGTTTTATCTTTTCCACTTTATCTCTTGTCATTTTAGTTTCTTGTATAAGAATGATATCTAGTTTCTGATCTCTGACTAAGTTTCTCAGTACATCCTACTTGTGGGGGCTATTTAATCCCCTGATGTTCCATGAGATAATCTTCATTTATAACTGTTGGGAGCAATCCTGGATGGTCCTTTGTCGCCCATCTGCTATACTTTGTCTACTCTCCTAATCACGAGTGAAGCTATGGAGTAACCACATCCACTTTCAGGTCAGCCTCTCAGAAGTTTTGGAGTACCCACATCCACTTTCTTTTCTCTAGTTACCACTCCTCCTTGGGGCATCCCAGATATGCTGCTGGTGTGTTTCTTCTTACTGGAAGAAACCTCTCTCCAAGGGTCCCCTCCATCTTCTAAAAAAGGGTTAGGTTCTTCAATCGAGTCTGCCCAGCTAGGGTTTTTCTTAGGGGTTTGAGGGCTATCGGCCAATTTAGCACCTAGATCTATTATAACTTCTAAAGGAGAAAAGGAATTCTCAACACAAAGGGTTTCCATACCTTTTTGATCTTCGGTGATTTCTCCTTCTTTGAAGAAGTCCTCTGGCTCAGTTGTCTTTAATAGGGGAGGATCCCCACAGCATGTTTGGTTGGTATCTCCCATTGAAGCATTCATCAGACTAGTAGCAGCATCTTTCTATGTATATATCACTAGCTCTGTTCATGCAGGAACTGTGGGTTTAGTCAGAAGTTTTTCCTTCTAGATATTCCTTGGTTCCTTCGGAGGGATATTTTTTGCTTTCTAAGTCTTGAGAGGGCATTCTTTTGCCCTATGACCTGATTTCTTGCAGGTAAAGCACACAAAGGAGAGGGATTCAAACTCTACTTCTTGTGACCAAGATCCAAGCTTAGATTTAATCACTATATTGTTTGGAAGATCCACCGTCTAGAGGATGTTAACACAAATCCTAGCATACACCCTTCTCATTTTAGCCGCTGTCATAGGATCAATCGATAGGAGTTCTCCAAAGGAACTAGCTAATCCTCCCATAACATCTTCATGCTAATATTCGAGTGGAAGCCCCAGGAATTTGACCCAGACCAGAGCCGAGACAAAGAAAGTTGAATCATTTAGAACCAGATTAGGGGACCACTTACGCAGGGCAAGGGAGAAGCGGCCTAGCATCCAAGGGCCCCCACAGAGAATATGAGAGAGATCTTCCATATTGGAGAACTTGAAGGAAAAGAATCCTTTAGCCATTGCAGTGATATCGACTTTCCCTTTCAGAAACCATTTCCTCTTAGCAAACAATCTGAAAGCTTCAATATTAGGTCTTCCACCTGCAAACTTGCCTATCAGGGTCGTTTCCATTGCCAAAATGGAATGATCGATCAAAGGATCAGGGATAATAATAGAGAATTCTCCTTTTTCAGGTTGGATATCACATTAACTATAGGAAAGGAAGATTTCCCTGTTGGTTAATACCAAAGAGGCCTGCCCACTTTCCCTTGGGAGCTGACACTCCAGTTTTGCAAGATTCTTGAGGCTATCGAGGACCTACAGAGGGGGCCTCATTCAGGGTACTCTTAGGTATAGTAATCTTGGTTGACTTCAACCCATTTTGGTCAAACTCAACCTTGGTGTCATTATGCTGGGGAAGGAGCCCTCCCGCCAGAAGAGAAGCTTCCAGAGCAGGTACTATACTTGCAAAACCTGCACCGCCATGGCCAGGATTTGAAATTTGGTTCCTGCTTGAGGAAATCGCCAGAGGTTTCCCACTCGAGGTTTTTGCCATTTCTCAACTTACTTGCTTCTCTTGATAGTTAATTATATGCTCAAAAACATTATCAAAGATCTTCCATTTCCTTACGCTTACTTGACTTTTGTATACCAATTTTCAAACCTCACAAACATTAGCAATTATCATATTGTAGACTGTATTGTCTTATGCACAAAACATTTACTGCTACAGCCTGCTAGAACATCCATTTTATGAAATGATACAAAATATTTCAAGTCAAACCATATTCATTTCAAAGTTCAAGGAATCTAGTTGCAGACATCCGAGAATGAGATTTTACCATTGGGTAAGACTATAAACTTATAAGAAAACTCTGGTCACTGACTCCTTAAATGAAGGTTTTACAATAGTCTTTTAGAGGTTCCATTAGATCTTTTACCAGATACCATAACCAAAGCCCAAATTGGGTTCATAAAAAAGTTAATTCATTGTACTACATAGTCTAATACATTTTGCACAATATCCTTCATTCATCATAGTTTGCATCCTAAAATAAGATGAACACATGACTGTCTATTCTTGATAGTCAGAAGTCTTTCTGGTAATTCTTATTATTATACCTCCATAGTGACCTCCTTCATGGCCAAATTTTATCTCTACATACAGTTTGGCACAAAACACATCAATAGTTATTTAAAGTACTCAGTCTCATATCAATGCAATTATGAAAGAATACCTTGGAGTAGATACCACAAAAATATCTATGATAATAATCACAAATCCACACCGATTGCTAACCAAATATCGTGCACCATATTACCTTATAATTATTGGATGCCATGTGTATACAATTATAAAAACAATTTATACAACTCATCCAAAATAGATATGCAATCAAATGTAAATTCTTATTCACTAACCATGATAGATCCCAACATACTCTCACTAAGTAACTACTTCCTTTCATAGGGATGAGAAAGATTACCTTAAAAAAAAATCCCCAGAATTCCTACTACTTTCTTCAAGGATCAAGATGACATAGAATGTGGAAGGATGCACCTTTCATCTTTTTATCTTGAACATCACTCTGATTTACTTGCCTTCTCTAGACCATGGTAAAACCTTTCTTCTTGTCATGACCATGTAGCTTATTACAATTGTTTCTGCAAAAACGTGCTATATGTCCCAACTTGTTAGATTTAAAACACTTAATATATTTATCTGAACTTTTTCTGAAGGACCTCATTTTAAAGTTTGTTACACAAGTCATTTTTATTCTCTAGTTTAGTTTTTAGTTCCTCTACAAGTATTGTCTTATCAGCAATGGTCTTTTTAGCCTTTCTTAATCACATCTAGGGTTGAAGCCAATTCTAGTTCTAGATTCACTACACCTTGATCTTCTTCTATTTCGTGATCAGTAAAATCCTTAACTACATCTTCAATACAATTTTTCATATCTATTTTGGTAGACAAATAAACATCAAAATTAAAGGCAAATATATTTTTGGGCATATCCTTCATCTTCTTGTTTCTACAACTTTTTCCCATGGTATTCTATGACTATGTTCAAACCAAGATTAAACAACAAACTGATAGACCTCACAAAACTCAAAATAGTTTGAACCCACATAGACGTCACAGAGCAACGAACAAAACTTCAAAAATACCAAACCTGCATGCACTAACCCTATGGTCTCATACCACTTGTTGGAATTTGATTCACTCTGAGAAGGGGGGTGAATCAGAGTGACCTTGAAAATTTTCACGACTGAAAACTTTTGAACCCCTTAATGAAATATGATAAACTTAGTTTTCAAACAGAAATGAAACACCAACATGGAAAAGAAAAATAAGTGATTTCCCACTAAAGATAATCTCTTTACAAAGTATTTATGTGATCATTCAATGTAAATGATGAATGACATTAAGTATAATTTGTTGTTCCCACCATTACTGAGATAAAGACTTCAACATTTAAGCATATATATATGATAAAGGTAACCTTGTTGTTTTAAACAAAACTAAAACATGATTTGCAGGATAACGCATATGAATATTTAAGACGGGAAAATAAATGCAATCTCAAGACAATGATGAGGTATCAAGATAATAGAGAAACATGCTAAGGAATAATAAACCACAACAATGATTTGAACTAATTTGAAATAAGATAAGAGATAATTATCAGAGAAATAACTAATAACACAAAGAACACCAGAAAAGGACATGAGACAATTTTGTTGAGTGGAAAACCCTCCTGGGGTTGAAAAACAACTCCTAAACCTAGAAATCTTTATTCCTTCAAAGAGAGCACAACTACAAGGAGCACCAACCCCTACCACATCACTTTTTGTTTTGAAAATGGACTTATGGTTATACCACCGCTTCACTTTTATGGAGTCATATACCAACAAATCTTTATTACAACTCTTCTATTTGATATTCAATGAATGCAAAAGCTGAGATCTCAAAGATACTTTAGGTTCACTGTTCAACTAAATTCTCTCCCTTTTCATTTAACCTTCTAAACACATATATATGCTGCTTCACATTCATATACATGCCTACAAGACCAAATAGCTAAAACATAAACCTAATCATACAGTAAACTCAAGAGTTACAATGAATCATAAAACTGAATACACTAGTTAGGGTTTGTATCCATTTCACCAAAAACTACATGACGCCTCTCGAGTGCATCTTCCCTGCTATGAGATAACTGGCTTGCACACCAAGTATTTGTAGTAGTTGATGGCTATGTTGTAGTCTTAGTAGAAGCTTCTTGTTTGAACACATTGGCTACGTGTAATGCATCCTTCGCTCTCGTGTCGGAGGGAGATTTCTTTAACAATCAAAGTGCACGGGAGAAAATTTCTTGTTTGAAAAAAAAATGCATCTTATCTGATGTCAATGATAATATTTATAATTTGTGGGGTCAGCGATCTAAAGCAAGACAATTCAATGGTTATGGACGTCATGTGAGAACAATCTCCTTCTAGCTGTAAATCACAATTGAAAATGTTCTCCAAACCTAATTCATGTAGATTTTTCCCCTTAACTTGGCATTTTTTTAGTCACCGCCTCTCCCAAACCTTCTTTACGCAAGTGTGGCCTGTTGCAGCTTGTATAATGAAAACCTAGAGAGTTGTTTATGTTGACTCTCTGCTCTTCATATACTTAGATAATTAATTTATGTTAAACTATTGAAAATGGTCACAGTTTCCTTAAATTAAGTTTCGTTTCCTTCATTGTCAGACTTTGTCATTGTATACTAGTTTACAATACCGAGGAAAACAGAAAAAGGATAACAATGAAAATAGAACAAAACACTGAGGTAATCAAGAGCCTCGTGATTCAAATTTCTTATATTTTTTTAGGATTCCACATTGGCAGATATGTTTTAGCATGTTCTATTGAGTGAGGCTGCAACTATATAATACTTTTAAACTCTTTAATTTTAATACAAACTTCCGACTTCGGTCCAATTATTTGCTCATAATTTCAGACTATTCAAAGTCACTGAGATGGTTTCGTTGAAGTCGGTATTTATCCTCTATTGTATGCAAATCCTTATTATATAGAGTAATGTGAAACCACGTATGTTAATAGGGAAAATTGGTACCCCGCGTACTAGAGCGTACAACTAATATAAGTTTTACCTTTAAAAAACAGAAATTCAAATTAAATAGTTGCTTAATATTTGTAAAAAAATATATATAGACTTTTTTTTGAGAAGATTAATATTGACAAAATTGTGTAGCTAATCTTTTTAGTAAAAGTCTTTATAGATTTTTATATTAAAATTGTCATTAAACTAATTTTATGAAGTGTATATGTATTATTATATAGTATGACAATAGATTTTAATTTTTTCATTATATTGATCTGATTTTGAATATTTGTTAATAAAATTATTTATATTTTGACTTAAACTTATATTATTAATTAATTGTCTATATTATTATACATAATTAAATTTTGAGTTTTCAAGTTACATCATGCATAGATTCTTAGTAGTTTCTAGCTTTAATTATGTAAACAATTTTAATCATTTATTTAACTTTAATTATTCAAATTTTCATCCATTTATTATTGGTACAACTTGAATTTGAATAATGCATTGAATTCAACTTAATTTTAAATTATTTAATATATATGATTTTGAAACTTATTTATAAAAATTTTCTTAATTTTCCATAATAAATAAAAATATATAATCATAATATAAACAAGTGCCACATAGTGGCTAAGTATTTGCCTAATAGATTTTATTAGAAGATAATAATTTAATAATAATAAGTTTTGAAACTACAAAATAATTTTAGCAAATTTACTGAGGATAATTATTTAATATAAAATTTGTATAATATACAAAATAAAATGATTATTAGCCAATCAACGTGAAGAAAAATAATTTTGATATTTTGCAACTTAAAAATTTCACATGTATACTTTTAAAAAAAAATATAAAATTCAAAAATATAAAATACTTAATTATAATTGGTTGATATAGTTTGTTTTAATATATAGATTATTTTAACAAATACTAATAATGTCAACTTATTTAAATATGGTGAAAGTAAGTTTTAATGTTATAAAGTTTTCATAAATTTCAGATAGTGCATCCTAAAAACCTGCCTTAAACTTATAATGGACGTTGTGTTTCCGGAAGATCCGTGCAATAAGACCCCAAACCAATTAGCCAATCTGTTTGAAGAAAATTATTTTTCATGATTTTTTTAATTTAAAATTTATCATGTATACTTTAGAAAAATCTAAAATGAAATTGAAAAATAAACATAGTTAGTTACAATTGGTTGAAATAAGTCTTTTTAATCACTCGGTAAAAGAACTCATTGCAATAGTATCTAGCCTAACGGCAGATAATAATAACATAAAACATGCTAAGAGGTCTCATTATTGAGGCTATTATTGTAATTTTATATTTTTCTATTTTAATTTTCTTTATTTTTTAATTAAAAAATATTTTTTCTTAAATAATTTGATAAATAAAATAGTAAATAGTTATAAGCTTATGCAAATAAAAATAAAAATTATTAAGTAATATATACAAATTAATTATCATTTAAAATTTTTAATAAGAAATTTTATTACACTATTCATTTTATGTTTTATTAAATAGTTATTTATTTTTAAATAAAATAAATCAATTATAAAACATCTCAAGTAATTAAATCAATGTCAACTTAAGTCATAAAATATTATGTACATATGTTCATAGTCATATTCAATTGTAGAATGAATCTCAACATAAATAAATAAATAATAATGTTGAGTTGAGGATAAATATTTAATTATATTATTAATTATTGTGACATTTATGATTCCACATTATAGACTTTATGGTTAATATATTTAAATTTGAGTAAGTAATAGGTATTTATTAAACATTAGAAGCTAAAGTTCTATTAGAATTAGAGAGCAGAATTGATTTGTGTATCATTCAAACATATGAATATAAAGATATTTACATATGTATAATTCTTTAAGAGATGTTTTCATTCATCAGGAATGGATTTTTAATGATATGAATTTACATAACAAATATGTTTAGTTGAGTGTAATTAAAATTAGTTTACAATTTTAAGACCCCTCCTTCAAATTTATTGTGTCAAACAACTTAACTAGCTAATAGGTTTGTTTGTTACCTATGCATGTAAAAATGAACAATATTTGAAACAAATGCCTTCTAAAAATATACAATGTTATCCTTGTTTTGAATTCCCTTTATTACTTTTGTTCATCATTATATATAATAACTTTTAAAGTTATATAAATAAAGAGAGTGAAGCATTTTCAATTACGTTTGTGATCAAAGGTTTCGTAGATTCAAAAAAAAACTTTGTCATGCATTTCAACAATGATATTTGCAATCAGAAACTTCACAGATTTAGCAACAATCTCTCAACAAAAACAATAAGAAGGTAAATCATTTCCAACTATATTTCTGATCAAAACCTTCATAGATTTAGTAACATTCTCTCTTACTAGAATTTCAACAATGGTCTTTGTGATCAATATCAAAGTATTCAATAATGATCTTTGCAATCAACACTTCAACCTTTTAAGTTCAACAATGATCTTTGCAATCAATGTTACAACCATTTGGTAATGAACTTAGCAATGAATAGTATAATTTTATAGGTTCAACAATGATATTTGCGATAAATATTAAAAACATTCTACAATGATATCTATAATCAACATTATATTTTTTTTAGGTTCGGAAATGATGTTTTAAATTGAAATGCTATAACTATTCCACAGGATCTATTTAATTTTCATGCATTATTGTTATTTTGTTTGACATGAGCATAATTGTTCTTTTACAACATTTTGAAAATATTATTCACCTTTCTTCAATTAGATACACTTATCCACACACAATCAATATGTATATTATATTTATGGGTTGTTTCTTCTACTTTCTAATCCAACATAATTCATTAGAGTGATTCTTCAATCCAAAATAGTATTAGTATAAATATATAAACATGTTTCTATTGTATATCTTGGCCTATGAGAATGATAACAATACATTCATTGCACTGTTCTAGTTGATTTGTTTGAAATTCTAGTACATGTAACATCAATTTTGTTTCTTTCACTGCAAACATATCTAAGGCCTTCATTCTTTTGTCTTACTCTTAGTTCAATTGACTCCATAATTACTTCTCTACATTTTTTTTTTTAACTTTTTCCTTTATATCTCATTCTTTCAATTATCTAAAACCAAATTTTATTTAAAAGCATTCTTTGTCATTATTGTCACAACGAGCATGAGTTGTAGAAAATATATTGTTCTCCAAGTGTATATTTTTCTCCATATAACATTTACCTATATAACTTGACTCATCAATTGAATAAAATGAATTATTTGTAACACATGAGATATTGCATAGTGGAGGTGTGGAATTTAGATATTGAGTTTCCTAATACATTTCCAAGTCATTGATTGAAAACATTATTTCCTTTTTCTCAATTTTGATATTTATTCCTTTTATGGCCTATTTTCCCTTTCTAATTCTTTAAAATTCTTTACAATTATCTTTATATCTTCTTCCAAAATATTCATTTTACATGTTAAAAATTCATTTTCTTTCTTTATTCTTTTACTAATCTTTCCCATTGAAATAAATTGTTTTCTTCAATTAAAACATAGGGATGAAAAAATACTCATGAATCCTTGATGGTGATTGATTTTGGTGTTTTCATGCACTTTCACTCTTCAATTATTTGAAATGATCTACCACTAACAATTTTTAACATATAAGCCATTTGCATCTTTGTTCTTGTATTTCGACCTTCACCCAATGCTATAATTGTAGCCCACAAAGAGTTTTGACCGAGGAGAACTTGATCCTTGTAGCTCAATAGCTTCATTTAAGATATTTCTAAATATAGCTTATTCTGGCACACATTTAGATATTGGAGATTGTGGCAAAATGACTTTTATAAGTCTAAAGTCTACCAATCTAGATCTAGGCATCAAAGATAATCTTAGAGCATCAATCATATCCAAGATTCTAAATTTGTACAAATTTTTAGATGGTGTATATGTTGATAATATTAAATTTTTTATAATGAGAAATAGATAATGTACATCATTAACATTCATATTTCATCATCAATTCAAAAGCTAAATATACCTATCTTCCCTATTTTATTTCGCAAATATATCTCAACTTATCAATTCTGAATTCTTTGTACATTCATTAATTAATTATGTATATTTATTTAACTCATTAAAGCTATTCCCATACACACATGAAACTTCTCTTTACTACCTTAATAAGTAACCTAGCTCTAAAATAAATTATAGAAGTTACTGTTAGGTTTACAAAAATCACAAAGCTGCAGGAAGTATAAAATCAGTAGCGAGATAGTTTATGACAAAATAAACACTAGGATGCTTTATTATATCAAATGTAGCATACATAATCCATGATTAAAAATTTAGGTCGATATGCAGATCAATGTGATTACATTGTGCTGTAAACGATTGTCTTCAACAGACTACAGCTAAATCCATTATTATATTAAAGCTAGTGCCTCTTAACAACTTCAACTCCCAAAAATCAAAGTTGGCATCCTGCAGTGGGTAAACAGTAGAGAGTAAGACAAGTGATATTCATGCAACACATTCCCATATATGTAAAGAAAGAAAGAAACTATTTATTGTAAAAGAAATGCAACAAAGAACCCAAAGTGCCAATGAATTGGATACCTTATGAGCTCTTTTGCAGATCAACTAGTATGGAGGAGGTGGTGACTTGTAAGAGTAGTGATGGGTGGGTGGTGGGTAGACTGGGGATTTAGAATGGGGAGGTGGGTGAATGGGTGGGGAAGGAGTTACAGCAGGAGGAGGGTGGTGAGGGGGCTTCACTTCCACCTTTGGAGGAGGTGGGGATTTGTGTTCATATGGAGGGGAC
>MU227500.1:130157-143663 GCA_018584345.1 Thuja plicata | reverse complement strand
GCCCACCACAGTATGACCTCCTCATCCAATAAATTTATCTTCTTCTCCTCTGTATACTCTCTACTATCCTCCCCTTCATTGTGGAATCTTGTCCATCACAAATAAACCACCTCCACTGATTCCCTGCCACATCCTCAACATACTCTATATGCAACAAAATAACTCTCATACATAAATCTACAACTATATTTTCTCCTACCTTAAACAAAGGTAAACCAAACTCAATATCATAAAACTCATCATAATTTATGTCATTCTCTTTTTTTGCCCCAACACCCTCTTTTCTCATCTTTATCATTTGCAACATTCATTGTTTCCTCCTTCACTGTCTCATCTGCCTAGATATCTTCAAGGTAAATTGCATCCCCTCATATTCTATTATAAAAAAATTTCTCCACAAATGTTCCTCCTCCACTGCATCAAATTGTAAGATATTTTCTCCTTCAATGCATTCCTTTCCTTCATCCACCAATTATCGATTCACTATATTCAAATTATATTCTCTACTTTCTTCATTAAACCCTTTACTTACCACTACTAAAAACTCACATAAGTGCTCAATCCTTTCAATTTATTACTAAAGAAAATCTTTTTTTTCAATAGGTTCCACATCTAACACTAGTCCATTATCTATTATTTTATGCTCTTCCTCAAACTTATGGTCATCTTCCACATCTACGTCCTCCAAAGGATATTTTCTAATGTTTCCAATATTTCATTCCCATTTCCTTCTTTATCTCTTCCAACACATCTTGTTCCTCTTTTCACAACTTCTACACTTCTGTTTCTAACACAACCATCCATCTCTTCTTTCTCCCTTTCTCTAACATATCAATTGTCAAAATCCATGTTCATTCACAAATCCTCACTTCATTTTCCTTCTTTTCTCCATCAATCACTTCGAGTCTTTCTAATTCTCACCATTTCACCTTTTTTCCACAACTCTCACTACTATCCTCTACCCAATAGGATTTTGAAAGGTGTACCTCTCTAACATCTCTTCTACCCACTTCCTCTCAATGGAATAAATATAAACGCCTTCTACCCAGCTTCCTCTTTGTTGGAGGAAAAATAATCAATTTTTTTACACAAATTCTTCACTCTTCAACATTCTCAACCTGCACCTGTCTCTAGCAGAACTTCACACTCAAAACCACTAGCTCTGATAACAATAAATAGGAATGAATTCCCAAATCACAAAAAAAATTATAATACTTCTAACTTCAATGCAACAAGAACTTAAATAGCATGAAATCATTTTTGTAGCAACATCACCAGGGAAACATAAAATTATAAGGAGCACAGTAAATTACATATCAACACAATGAGAATGATGTATCCATTCATAATACAAACACACTATGAATATGAAGATATTGTTAGGAAAGAAACAATGCAGAAACATTTTCCAAATGCCAAATTAATAGGGAAATAAGCAACTATATCTCAGAGATGTGCAAGACAATATAATATGGAATTACTAGACACAAAACACACAAAGAGAACACTAGATTTAATGTGGGAAAACCCTTCCTAAAAAAACCCCGCACCCCACAAACCCTCGAGCAACTTTGTATTACAGTAAAAATATTTACATACAATGAACTCCAAATTGTTACACAGGCTCAGATTGCTTTACAATCAACCTGACTTTCAACCACCCATTCTTCATGAATCTTGCAGCCATTTATGAACACTACAATTCATTGCATAATTTAGTAACAGGAAAAATAGTCTACCAACCTTCTATCACACACAATCACCTGTGCAACTGGCTGTACGGTGACTTCTCCCTTAACACTTTTGCCTTTGCCTGGTCTTTCCATATGGTGACTTCTCCCTTTGGAACTTTCTCCTCCATTGGGTCTTGCATACGGTGACTTCTCCCTTCAGCACTTTTTCTTTCATCAAGTCTTGTCATAGGGTGACTTCTCCACATGTATCATCGTACAGTTGGGTCTTGTTGTACTGTGACTTATCCACATGTATCATTGTACATCAAAACTGACACCGTACTAAAGTATATTACTCAACCTGTATAATCTGTACTTGTACTCCACCTTCACCATACTCCACATAGTATGCATTTCATACTCTACAAGGTTTCACCTTACTAGTTGTCTCAAACCACTCGTACGGTGTTTCACCGTACGGTTCCTCAAACTATCGTACGGTGTTTCACTGTACGGTGCCTCACACTACCATACAGTGAACAACCACCATACTCATAATTCTCAACAATCTCCCACTTGATGAGGTACATACTCATAACCATGGACTGGTGAACATAGAGACTACAGAGAATCATGGACTCTAAATCCCATCAATGTTGATATACCACTCAAACACAAAACCATCAAGAACAAAAATCTATCGTGTGCACCATTGAGATACTTACAGAATAGTCTCATCTCATTCATGGATGTTCCCACCTTCTACCATGTCACTACCACTAGATACACATAGAATCTATCCACTGAGAAAACCATACAATCTTCACAGAGAACCATAAATCTGTCTCGCAAAGAACAAAACCCTCAATCCAAAAGGTAATCGCATATATCAACATTTGTCACAATGATAGATGAAATAGCACCCACAGTAAGTGCTAACATATCCAACTATACATACCTCTAAGGTATACCAACATGGATTCCAAAACATTACCATATTCAAACTATTACCTGCAGTCTCAAGCCTCAAGTGCAATACCTTTCACATACACGCCAAAAAGCTCCTAGTGCACAGGTAATATTAATATGACATGAATCCATTCAAAAACATCACATAGAAGTGAAACAAAAAAATTGTAGTACCAAGAACATTTGAAATATTGAGTAGCTGTAAAACCAAGAACTTGCAAGCACAACTTTCACATCGTATCTCCACAGCACCCTTTATTATGTCCTTCTACACACACCTCTAAATGCTAACAATGTCAAGTACATAACAGATGAATGCATTTTTAGTTGGAACTATTACTCATTCCAACACATACATCTCTATCCACAAGATAAATTTAGCATCATCTATGTTTTCATGTATCCATGAGCATGTGTAACTGATCAACCCATGTGGTGCAGGAGCACCTAGGTAAGGCTCTTTGGTGACCTAGGGCGTCTAGAGTTCTTTTGGCTTGTAGTGGTTCTAGCTAGACCAATAAGTTGAATAATAGGACTAGAGGTGTCCTAAGGTGTGTGTTAGGTCTTTAGGGAAGGTCTTTACAAGTTTGTTTGGTCTTTTAGGAGACAAGTGTCAAGGTGGACCCAAATTGCCAATGTTGTGGCAATGGTGTGAATCAAGCACATAGGGGTCAAATTTAGAAAGCAAGTGTTTTAGGACCTAAGGGAGGTAGGCATGGTCTACCTAAGTCTATTATGATATTTTGATGGTCTTAGAACAAGGTTTAGAATGGATTTCCAAATATTGTGGAAAGTTGTCAAAATTGTCAATGTTGTCATTGACAACATTGACAACAAATTATGTAAGAAGAGCGTTTTCGCTCAAATGGTTATTGTAACTATTTGAAACCATCAGATTAGGGATGGGGGCAAGTATAAGATGCCTTCCTCGACCTGTAAGAAAGGTTGGTGAACAATTTGAATATACAATATTTTTTGTGTGTGCAATTTTGAGAGCAATTTAGTGAATTTTATTGATTTCAGTAATTAGATGGATTAGATTTTAGTCTGTAGCTATTGATTAATGTAGAGTAGGTTATCTTAAGATTTTTTGTGGAGTTCTTTTGTTAAGTTGAATCTTTTGCATTGGTTTAGTTAAATTCTTTGTGTTTTTCCCTGTCGCTGGTCTGAACCAGGTAGGTGAGACAAATGGAGTCTTAACTCAACTTGCCACCGTAGGTTCTATACAGGCTCTTGGCATGGGTGAGGAGACTCCATGTATATTAGTTTTACAGAAGGAGGGGCCCAAGAAAGTGGTTTTACTATTTTTGCAATGATTCCCTAGGTGAGCCTGTTGTGCATGGCTAGGGACTGAGATACATTGCAAATGTTGTAAGGAGGGTTGAATGCATTGGTGGCTTCAACCAAAGCTCATGGAGGGATAGATTAATGTGTGAAGGACCCCCAATTCGAAGGAAAAGGTTGGAGGAGTTATTTTGTGTGTTGAAAGAACACTCATTTGTTTAGACTGTCCTTGATTTTTAGGCATGATTGTAGGAAGGGTTGTACGCACAGCTTGAGGACTGGAGACCTTGAAAATATCAAGGTAATCAATAAAGGGTGTTTGAATCATAAAAAATTTTGGAGGCTTGTGTGGGAAAATTTCAAGATATACTCAAAAAGGCTAGAAAAAGGCCTAATTGGCTTGTAGCCCTATTTGGGGTGAGAAAGGTGCATTTTGAAACACTCGATTGTAGTGTGTTTGTGAATGGTGTATGCAGGGGTTCAAATGGAACCAGTGGAGTTCTTATTGACCTATCCTTCCATGGAGATAATTCCTAAGAGAAATTGATGCAATTGTTTAATATTGAGACTAGGAAAGACCTAGTTAGCTTGTGTTACAAAGTGGAGCATTCTTGATCAGTTCATTGGTGTACACTAGGTGAAAGGTTAGGATCTTGTGTGAAGATACCTAAGGAGTGTAGGGTTGGTTATAGAACCCTAATAGGTTAGAGAGTTGGCCTAAGGAGACCCTAGATAAGAATAGGGTAGAGAGAAATCCTAGATGTGTTACATCACCATGCCAAACTCTAAATGCAAGAACCACATCATGAAGTACCAAGCAATTGATCACTGTACTCAAACTACAAAAAACTAAACCAAGATCAATGTCAAAATTCCAACTGTAGAATCAGAAATCTATCATGACATCATGACCTAACACATCTCTTCCAAAGAGATAACATGTTTAATATGATCATGTCATACAGTTGTATCATGTCAATACTCCAAAACTAGTATCAAGAGTAAACTACGACAAAAACAACAGACACAATAACCCAGAAACACAATCAACACCTTTATTAAGAACTTCTTAAGCCCTTAATATGTCACAATCCACCAACCAATGGTGAACTCATGTCACTACCACTAACTCCTACTGCACTGTGGTACTGAGTCACACATGGCATTGTGACAATCATTTTTTGGTAGGAAATCAATTTAGCCAGTCATCATCTAATGACCCACTAGCCAAAGCAGTACTACAGGAATCTTCATCACTTTGAGAAGATTCAAAACTCAAAGTTCATCCTTTTTATTCTTCTTCTTCTCCTTACATTCTTTCAAGACATGACCCATCTTCCCACAGTTGCAACACTTCACTTTGGACTTATTTCCAGAAGACTTTTACCTAGTCTTCTTGTCCTCCAATTTGTCTCCATACTTTGATCTACCTTGAATAGAGAGCATCTTTAGCCACTTCATAAGTCTTCCTCTGTATCTCCTCTGAAAAGAGTGCAGTGCAACTACCTCATCCATTTTTAAATAGGTAGTAGTACTTCCAATAGCCATCACCAAGTGGTCCCACGAATCAGGTAAGGGACACAAGAAGAGCATACAACGTTCTCCCTCACCAATGGTTATACCAACATAAGTCAATAGTGTGATAACCATATTGAACACATTTAGATGATCTGCAAAAAATGTTCCTTCATCCATCTTCAAGGAGTACAATTTATTTCTCAGGAAGAGTTTATTTACCAAAGAATTGCCCTGATAAATGTCTCCAAACTTCTTCCACAAGGAATGGGCGGTTTTCTCTTCATGGACATTCAACATAATGGAATCTACCAAACTCAATCTTATGAGTCCTCTGGCTTTCTGGTCCGCTATATCCGAATCATCCTACTTCATGCTTGTAGGCTTGGAAGCAGACACAATAGTCCATAGATCTCGATCAACCAACACATATTCAATTTTAAGTTTCCACAACTCAAAATTTGTGCCATTAAACTTTTCAATGTCAATTCTTCCTAACGTACCATCCATCTCAATATACAAACAAAAACTTTGCAAACTCCCACTGAAACTAAATTGGCACAAAAAACCAAACCCTATCCAACAAGGATAACACAAGTGGCCAGGCTTTGATACCACTTGTTAGGAAAGCAAAAGTGCGGGAACACTTTCTGAATGCCAAATTAATAGGGAAATAAGAAACAATATTGCATTGATGTGCAAGACAATAAAATATGGAATTACCAGACACAAAACACACACAGAAAATACTAGATTTAACGTGGGAAAACCCTTCAGGGAAAAACCCACCACCAAACAAACCCTCGAGAAAATTTGCACTACAGTAAAATATTTACATACAATGCACTCTAAATTTTTTACACAGGCTTAGATTGCTTTACAATTAACCTGACTTTAAACCACCCATTCTTCACGAATCTTCCAGCCATTTATGCACACTATAATTCGTTGCATAATTCGGTAAAGAAACCGTTACAGGAAAAATGGTTTGCCAACCGTCTGTCACACACAATCACCCGTGCAACTGGTCGTATGGTGACTTCTCCCTTTGACACTTTTTCCTCCACCGGTTCTTTCCATACAGTGACTTCTCCCTTTGACACTTTTTCCTCCGTCGGGTCTTGCATACGGTGAATTCTCTCTTCAGCACTTTTGCCTACTTTGGGTCTTGTCATACAGTGGCTTCTCCACTTGTATCACCATACAATCGGGTCTTTCCGTATAGTGACTTCTCCACATGTATCACCATACATCAAAACTGGCACCGTATTGAAGTATAGTACTCATACTGTGGAATCCATACTTGTACTCCACCCTCACCATACTCCACATAGTACTCATGTTGTACTCTGCAAGTTTTCACCATACTAGTTGTCTCAAACCACCTGTACAATGTTTCACTATATGGTTCCTCAAACTACCATACGATGTTTCATTGTACGGTGCCTCAAACTACCATACAGTGAAAAACCACCGTACTCATCATTCTCAATAGATACTCACTCTAAAATTAATAAGTTTCAATACATCTGAAAGCCTTTAAGTTACATTTCACTGGCCTATCAAAGGCCTCTTCCCTCTGCATTATGTCTCTTCCCTTTTGGTCGCTATAATCCACGCACTCAATCTGCTCTGCCAATCTACTAGCCAACCTTTTTCCACCATCTTTTCTTTATACTCTTGCATAGACACTCTTTGCTTCTTTTTGTGTCACCCTTTTGTTTCCTCGAGCAATGCACAACAAGAAAAGAGGCATCATTTTTCCTTATCTCCTCAATGTTGCCTCTTTCTTTACTATGTAGCCATTTATTTCATATCACTGTTTGTCTTCCCCAAACTCTTCTTTTTCTATTTCTTTCTAACAGTTACGAGAAAGAAACATTCCTAGAAAGACATAAGGAATTTTTCCATCTGTCCACGTGGCAAGGAAATTTTTAATTATCACATTTTTTTTATGCTTTCCCCGAAGTTCAACCTTTATTTCCAATCTTCCATTTCCATATGGGTTAGGTGGACGTCGACATGATTTGTGAGGTTCAATTTTACACCAATGAATTGAATTTTTATATCAAACATTCTTTGTTTTGCTTCTCTATTTGGCACTGCATTGTTTATATTTGATTTTATCACCGTATTGGTTGAGTCATAGAGATAGGAAATATTGGGAGAAGGATGATAAAACCAAACAAAGACTGAAATAAACTAAAATTTAAATACAATAAACTCAATATTATTTTTGGTCAATGCACATCGCCAATTTGCTTAGGATTCTCTTGCATCAGTGCGACCAGTGAGTTCGAGGAACCTTCAATTATAGTTACTAGAATCAAGCTAGAATAAGGAGATATAATTGGGCAGGAGACCTACATAGGATCTATGATTCCCAACAGCAACCACCCTGTCCCCAATATAACCCCCACCCTACCTTGATAGTGGTGGGTGGGAAACCCTTTATTCTATTGTGATTCATTATTTTAGCAAGTTAAATAATAAGTGGTGGGTGGGAGGATATAGAGTTTCAATAGGGTCGAGGGTATCTCTCCCTACTATTCTATGCAGGTGGGAGGGCCCTACTATTCTAAGGGGTGAAATTCTTTAATTCAAAATAGAAAGTATAAAAAAATGTATTTTTATCTTGAAATATAATACTATATAAAATATTTTCTTGTATGAGCAAGACATGAGAAACGCCTTTTACCTTTTTTGAGGAAAATGATATATATTTTATGTATTAAGATGGTTTACCATTAAATTTCATTGGCTATTGGTATGTGTGTGATGAAAATGTGTCATACTTCTATGAATCATTCCATCCAAGGTTGCTCAAGAATGAGGCCTCAAATATCGATTCATAGCTCTCTAGTCATGGAGTGCAAATGTTTGAAATAGAGGCCCTTAGATTGACCTATTTAGTGCCCATGCAAGTACACCATGAAACGAGAGATTCAAATGCATGAAAATCATATCTACTCTATATGATTGCAACGCATGAAAGGAAATTAATCTAAATGGTGACAATGCATGATTAATCTATGAAAGGAAATACAAATGCAAGTTTAATCTATGAAAATAAACATGAATCTAATCTACATGAGTAGCCATGAATACAAGAAGAAGAAGAAGACAAGAAGAGAGAAGTTGCAATATCCAAGCTCAAGTGCTCAAATCCTCCTCCAAAATTGCTCTCCAAACCTGTAGCATAACAATACTATAATTGTGGATGACATATTGATAGATGATTGATGATTATCAAATGAGGAGAGATTTCCTTATATAGGAAAGTGAACGGTTGAGATTAAGAGGCAAAAAGCCCACCACTTAGGAAGATGTGATGAAAAAGGGATCTTTATTTAATTTATTTCCTTTTTTAACAAATAAAGTGATTTAAGTGGGGATTTTTATTTATATAATTAAAAGAGGGGTTTTCTTTCAATCAAATAAATTAGAAGAATTTTATTTAATTAAATGGGGGGAATTGAACTTAATTAAATAAGAGGAATTTTATTTAATTAAAAGGGAGAAATTTACTCTAATTAAATAAGATAAATTTTATTCAATTAAAAGGGAGATTAAATCTTTTAATTAAATAAGATAAATTATATTTAATTAAAAAGAAAATTAAATCTTTTAACTAGATAAAAATGATCAAACCTTAGGAAATATTGAAATAATTGAATTAATTACAATTTGATCAAGGAAATTGATTTGAATTAAAAATGTTGCAAAGCATTGATTCAGGAAATTGATAAATTGATAAAACGATAAATGGGGCCCACAGTCTAGGCGACCATTTTAGGGTGCATACAGTATGATTTTGTAATCTTTTCAACATAAGATATAAAAATTTCTTTAAATTGTCAACCCGATGGCATTATTATGAACGATTGAATGTGTGCTTCTTATAATGAATACATAAGGGACTACAAATACTGAATAAACTATTTTTAGCAATAGTTCTTTGTAGGCTTTATCAATAATCATTAATAAAAAAAAAATCATGGATCAACATAATAATGT
The DNA here is from genome assembly GCA_018584345.1 of Thuja plicata. Taxonomy (NCBI): domain Eukaryota; kingdom Viridiplantae; phylum Streptophyta; class Pinopsida; order Cupressales; family Cupressaceae; genus Thuja; species Thuja plicata. Next base: position 134,205 of record MU227500.1, on the reverse strand, counting down.
GGAAACATTACTACAAAATAATTTTACATCGAATACAAGAGGGGTTCTATTTTGTGGGTGTAAGAAATTTTACATTTTCTGGAATTTTCCCTTCCTAAATACTCCATTACTCTTCAACATGACCTCCTACAATGCTAGTGTACTCTCTTCATAATAACCCAAGTTAAAAATATTTTTGGCTATTCCCACCATAACTATCACAATATTTATTATCATGCTATCCACATCACATTGCATGCACTATAGCCTTCTACAATATATGACTAAAAATTATAAACCGTCTCATATAATTAAATGAGCGTCAACTTAAATCGCACAAAAACTTTATGTGCATGCATTCCCAGTCATATCAAATTTTCAATGTCTCTCAATATAAATAAATAAATAACAATGTTGAGTTGTGGATGAACACTTAAATCTACATATTAATTTAATGTGACCTTTATGATTCCACACTATAGTGTTCATGGTTAATCTATTCAAATTTAAGTAAGCGATGAAAATATATTTAATATTATATGTTAAAACTATTATAATTAGAGAGCATAAAAGATTTATGTATCATTCAAATAGACAAATACAAAGATATTTAAATAAGTATCATGTATGGAGATATGTCTCTCTCCATTCACTTCATTCAAAGGTTTTCCTTTCTCTCCTTATTTGGCCTTTCCTTTTGTCAATAGATTGAATTTTACTAATGATTTAAGCCATAATTTCCAAGGATTGAGTACATGGTTAATCAAATGGTTTTAATTGTTGGATTTACATTTCTTTACTGAGTGGCCATGCTTCCATATGTGTGTTTTAGATGAAAAAATGGTTTTTTTCCACCACCTTCTCAACCATACACCTTACACATGGAAATACGACGGTGAATTAGTTAGTGCATCACTAATGATAATTTGGTTATTGCAGTTTACTATCTGGGAAAAATAAAATTAGACAAGGTTGAATTGACCACTTATCAGCACAGCTAAATTTGAGTATTTCTAAATAAAAATTATTTTTTGTCAATCATATGGTCTAGCTAGATTCATTCTAGCTAAGCTAGATAAGTGGTTAAACTTTTTTAATTGGAAATATCTATTAAATGCATGTTTTATACCAATTACCAAAGAAATAATATTATTTTAGAAAATTGATGTTTCAATAACCCCTACTCTTTTTAATGATATTTTAAAAATATATAAAAATACCCTTTTGTAGAGCTCAGAGTCAAGATTATTGTCACATAAAGTTTATAGTATTTTGATTAGATCTAATATATTATAATTTCAAAATACAAGTTGGTATTTTAACATTCGAGAAGATGTTGCTTCAAATAAGTAAAAAATTAGTAAATCATATCAAAAAACTTGAAAATTTATATTTAACACTAGAGGAGAGAGTCCTCTTCAAGAATATGTAATTTGTTTTCTGGATAGTGTAGATTTGGTAGGGGAAATTTGGTGGGAGATGAAAATTTTCGATTTCAGGAAGTTCAACTTTGAGTAGTTATAACGGAGAAAATATACATTGAAACCCAATCTTTCTTCTTTTCTGCACTAGCTATACATTTTATCTATAACGTATTTTGAAATCAGAGGAAAATTAGATTTTTTGCATATACTTGTTTGGTGGGAACTAGACCCCAGATTTTTAGCAGTTTTCAGCAATTGAAAAATGGACTTCAAAAAATAAAAAACTATGTGAATTCTTATTCAAAAAAAAATAAAAATAATAATAGGCATAAACTTCATACATTTTTACACATTTCATCAGTTTACATCATCCTCAAATTCTAAATACAAATGCCACTTTTTATGTCATTAAAGTTGAACAGTTTCAATGTTGTGGTCCTTTTCCTTTATAAAAGTGTGACACAGGTTTGTACTTTTACCCTATCTAGGAAAAATAAAATTAGACAAGGTTGAATTGACGATCGTTTCAATTCAGATTAATAATTGAGTATTCCATATAGTTTCTCTAATCTCATTGTGACCTATTGTCTATATTCCCCATGACTAATGTAAAGATTATTCTTACATGTGATTGCATTTTTTTCTAATTTCCTCATAAAATTTGACATGAAAAATTAGGTGCTTGAGTTTGATTTGTCTAGAAACTAAATTATTTTAGTTTTTATTATTTATAAATTAAATTCTACTAATTTTTCTTTAGTAGTTGATATATGAGAAAGAGGGATAGATTGGATGATTTAGAGATGCAAAACACAAGAATTGTATAAAAGTTTAGAGATTTGTAAATTTACATGTGAGGAAAAATTATGTTTAGGATCTTTTTATAAAAAATAGAAAATGAAAGGAGAGTGAGGTTTAAGGTGTAATTCACTCATGTTGGTAGACTTGAGATGACTTTGTATTGGCATTATTTCACAACTGTGTATCAGGGGATGCATATGTCATAATTATGATCATATGTTTGGGTGCTTATCATCCTTTTAGCCTCACCATTCTCATTATTAGCCTTAATTATATCTTATATCTTTCTCTATATAGTTTGTGTGGGTCACCCACATGTTTCAAGATGATGTTCCTCAACATATTTTTGTTCGTATTTTGTATGCATTGAGATATTGCATGTGACTATGTCAATTACCTTGGGAAGACTTGATGTATTTCGTTGTTATGGTATTCCTTGAGATACATATGTTATGATCAGTCTTATTTTATCATAATTCATTAGCTCATTAATATGTGTATTATTATTCACTCTATGAATAAATGTTATCACAATCCTATTACATGTGGATGAAGTAACTTATATCTTATGTGATGCTATACCTCATTGGGAAATTATATTGTGCTTTCGCTATTATAATGTTGAGTGGGTACAATTGACATGTGCATTGAATAAATATAATTGTCAAGGACATTTTTTCACCTAATGATGTAGGCCTAATTCATTCCCTAATGGTCATTATTTTGTATATTTTATACTGGATCTTCCTATTGTATTACCCAATCATACTAAAATTTATTATAGGATGTGTTATCGGTGACCTTTTGTTAACTTGGATAAAAATTAGAGGTCTTCCAAAGTCTACCCACATCATGAGTTACTATGAATTTCATGATTGAATTAGAAGTTTAATATCCTTATTACTCACAAGTTAGTTTATAGGAATTAAATAATTTCATATATTATCCAGTGAAATATTTTTGTGTTTCAAGAATAGGGAAAATAAAATTTAGTTATTTTTGGAATATCCTTTGGGTTGGGAATGGACATCTACTGATTTAACTGTTTAGTTAAATACAACAATGGATTAATTTATTTGTTGGATGGGGTGGGAAAATGATCCTACCCCCAAAACTATACCATCAAAATAGAGAATTTAAAAAACATGACAAATTATTGAAAAAAATGATAAAAAAATATTGCATGCGAAAATAAAAGATAAAAAGTCATAGTAAAATAATTACATTTTATAGTTTGGAGGCTCATAAGAATGTTCCAATCATCTAAAACTAGGTAAATAATCTTCCATTCCACTTGTGCAAAGTACTTCCTTCATTGTGTTTTTTGCTGCACAAATTTTCTTCAATTTCCTTTTCATTTTGCACCTTTTTTCTTACTATTACTCCTATTCATGCTATGATCTTAGAGATGTTTCATATAAGTCATGGAGCATTTCTTGAGATCCTTAGTGTTAGTAGGCATCCCAACTAGAGATTCTTTAAATTGAGAAATTATGCATCTAATAAATATCTTTTCTCCTTCATTGTGCCTTGTAATGAGTTAATGTTTATGGTATTATTTTTTCTTAACCATATTTTTGAAAAGTAACGAGAAAATATGAATAAGGGAGATAGGATAAATGTAATAATTAATTGATATAATAAGTAATGTCTTAGGTGTGTGACTTGGAGCATTACATGAGGAGAAGAGTGGAATGCATATGCTTAAGGGAAACATTGGGGGCTAAAAATAAATATTAATGGTGAATGGACAGAGAATGGAGAGGATATAAGTAGATAGGAAGCAATAATATTTTTAATGGAATATTAAGGTGGGATTCAAACTTTTCTATTTATAAATTATA
>MU227500.1:113037-129274 GCA_018584345.1 Thuja plicata | reverse complement strand
CTCTTACTCTGGTTGGCAAATTTGTTGGGTCAAGGCCTAATATTGACATAGTCAGAACTTTTGCAAAGAAAAAATGGAAACTAAAAGGCCAAGTTTAAATCAAGGCTATGGAAAAGGGCTTTCTTTCTTTTGATTTCTCTTGCCAGGAGGACTATGCCAAGATATTATGTGCTGGTCTGTGGGCAATAGGGATATCCACGCTAGCCCTACAAAAATTCTCTCCTAATCTCGACCTCAATGATTTATTCTATATCCAAGCCCTTTTTTGGGTTAGGCTTCTTGAACTCCCGCTGGAATTTTTGTATGAAGATGTCTTCACTTGAATAGCCAAATCCTTTGGAAAGCTTCTATTGATTGACCCAGTGATGGTGGATAGAAAGTGTCTAACGTATGTTATGAGGAGCTCCCACTCCTAGAGCTTTCTTGCTCTCTCCTAGACCTTTTCTTGGTCCCTCTTAGGGTTTCTATCACCACCCTAACTAAAGGATCCATATCTTATCCTCTAACTCTCTAGGAGCTCTCCAACAAGTTCAAAACACACTAAGTCCCTCTCCATATCTCTTCACATATATGGCTTCTCTTGGTCACTTACTTTCCCAACTGTCCTACCCTTCTAGTGTTAGGATTCATAACCTTCTTTAGATCTCTTTCAACTCCCCTAGATCTAATTGTGTGGATCTTCCACCCTAGTTTCAACCAGGTTCAAGATTTCTATTTCTTAAGGCCTTGTAGCCTTTTAGGCCTAATTAACCCTCCCATTCACTCAAAAAGTAGATTTTCTCCCAAAATCCCTTAAAAACCTTGGGAAATAGTTATGGATTCCTTGTGGGTTTTTCCTATACTCTAGGATTTCCAAGGTCTCAATTTCCCACTCTATCCGTATAATGGTTTTCCAAGAAACCCCTATTTTTATGGGTTTTAGGGAACATGTACAAAGTCTGGTTTCGTGGTTCATTTTGATTGCCTTCCACAAACCCTCTTAAATTATCCTTGAATCAAACTAAAAAGGACTCTCCTCTCTACAGTCCCCCACCATTTATTGGATTCAACTAATCCATTGAGCAAGCTTTCTTTCTACTATTCCATTCAAGCACCTAACCATAATGCACTTGCACTCGCCTAGGGCTTGATGCTAAAATTGCTTCCCCTACATAAAATGACTCCAAAACCTATATATACAATGTAAATGGAGTACCCTACTTGAATCCAAGAGGCCATAGGAGTTTTACCACAGGAATTCAAGAGGGAGGCATATTTACATAGTTGACTCAGAACCAGACAACGAAACAGTAATAACAAAAGAATTTACAAAACCTTCACTAGTCACACAAAATGATTAAGTCAATGCCACAAAAAGTAAGTACATTCCAACATATAATTTCTTAATCCATTAATTAAGAAATTTCAATCCATTAAACAACTGGATCAAAGCACTGTCATGAAAATATAGTCTAAATCCTTCCTTCCTTACACACAATCTGTACAAAATGACAACTAACTCCTGGATTAGGGTTTTTTATACCTTATATATCTTATCCTAACATGTCTAGACCCTCATGTTTGGATTTGGGCACCATTAAAGCCCTTTCCTAAATATTAGGAAATGTTGTCATGACAACTTTGCAAAATTGCAAAAGTTGTCATGAAAATTTTTACATCTTTTGCCAAAATGACATCTTGTCACTTCTAATGCCCTAAATTGGTCCTAAAACTTATCATATGACCTTAGAATAATCAAAAACATTAAAACCATGAATGTCACTCCATTTTGGAGTTTTGGTCAACCCTTTGACCTTTTGGTTGACTTCTAAGGATATAGACCCCTAGATGCAACTTGACCTCAAAAACTACTAAACCCTAATCACTACTAACCCTAGTTACACCTTAGATGCACTTGGGAATTTATAACATATTCCTTATTAACTTATGGTTGGCCAAACCAACCTACAAGCCAAAATGACAAAAAGATCTATCCAAGACCTTAGGGTGCTCCTACACCATTCTCCCCCTAAAACAAACAAGTTAGGTTACATGTGGTGTCAGGAACTCCTCACTGATTCCATGTTTCTTGAAGTAACTCTCAGTTATCCAAGTAGCTTTTGACTCTGGGTGTTGTCTCCACTTCACTAGATGTTCCATATATATCTTATGCCTAGTCTTCTTTTTCACTCTTGAATCCAGTATCCTTTTATCTTGTGGTTTGATATGTTCTAGAGTCTTGAATTCCCCCACATCCTTGTTCACCTCAGTACTATATTGTATTTCATCCATTTCTGGCCCTTTATACTTTATCAAATCTTTCACATTGAATATGGGAGAAATTGACATCTCCTTGGGTAATTCCACCTTATAGGCATTGGGTCCATACTTGGCCAACACCTTGCAAGGCCCAATCCTTTTCATCTGCATCTTACTAGGTATCCGGTTTTGTAGCCTAGCCTTGTTCAAAAACACCATTACTAGATCACCTACTTCAAATTGCATATCTCTTCTTCCCTCATCCCTCTTGGCTTTCAACTTTTGATTTGCCTCCATTAATGTCTTTCTAACTTGTTCATGTACCACTCTCATTAACTGAGAGAAATCATCAGCATGACCACTAATGCCTTCATATCCTTGTAGATCTCTCAACTCAAGTACACCCCTTGGGTGTAACCCATAAACAATCTCAAACGGACTCTTACTTGTGGTTCGATTTGTGCTATCATTCATTGTAGGAAAATTATGCCTGAGGTATCACTTGCTCCCAACTTTTTCCATATTCTTTTTTCAAACATCTCAAAAAATTACCAAGTACCCTATTGATCACCTCTGTATAGTCATCCATTTGAGGATGATAAGCTGAGCTATAAGACAAGTTGGTTCCTAGCCTTCTCCAAAGTGTCTTCCAGAAATGTCCCATAAACTTCACATCTCTGTCTGCAACTATGCTTGTTGGCAAGCCATGTATCCTCACTATCTCTTTAAAGAAAAAATGAGCAATATGGCTAGCATCATGTGTTGTCTTGCATGGGACAAAATGGCTCATCTTGCTAAATCAATCTACTACCACAAACACATTGTCTAAACTAGTAGGTGTCCTAGGTAGCCCCACAATAAAATCTATACTTATGCAATCTAATGGTCTACTTGGGATGGGCAATGGCTGATATAAGCATGCATTTCTAAAGTTCATTTTTCTTTCTGACACACTCCACACTGCTCTACATATCTTCTTATATCTCTCTACATTTTTGGCCACCAATAGAATCTCTCCACTAGTTCCAAAGTTTTGTTCAGTCCAAAGTGTCAACTCCAAATCCCATTATTTTTTTATTGGATAAGGTTCTCCCTCATGGATCCCCTTGGAACACATAATTGTTTCCCTTTGAACAACAATCCATTTTGAAGAGTGTAGTCTACATACTCACTGTGAAAGTGATTCTCAAACTCCTTGCACACCTTGTAGATCACTGAGAAGTTTGCAGCTCCTTCATAAAGGTCCTTGAACCCTTCTACCCCTGTACTCTACAACTGAATCTCTTTTATAGTAAGCATCCTTCTACTAAGGGCATCTGGAACTTAATTTTTTACCCCCTTTTTATTCTTAATAGTGAAGGTGTATGACTGCAAAAACTCTATCCATTTGATGTGTCTCAAGCTAAGATTGTCTTGAGTATTGATATAACTCAATGCTTGGTTATTTGTAAAGACAACAAACTCTTTAGGCAATAAATAATTCCTCCATTTCTTTAGGGCTTGTACAAGAGCATATAGCTCCAATTCATAGGACGAGTACCTAGACTTTGCCTCATTCAATCTCTCACTGAAGAATACCACTAGCCTACCTTCTTGGCTAAAGACAACCCTCACTTCTATGCTACTTGCATCATACTCTACTATGAAAGATTTGTCAAAAATTGGTAACAAAAATATAGGTTGAGTGGCTACTTCTCTCTTCAACCTTTCAAACCCTTCATTAGCTTCCTTGGTCAATACAAATTTGGTTTTCAACCCTCCTTTAATGGTTTCTAGGACTAGAGCATAGATTTCACTAAATTTCCTAATAAACTTTATATAGAATTGGGCTAACCCATGGAAGCTCCTAACTTCAGTCCATGTCTTAGGAGTAGGCCAGTTAATTATGGCCTCTACAATGTCCTTATCCATCTTCAAGTCACCTTGGGAAACTACAAATCCTAGGTAGACTAGTTCTTCCTTCATGAACTCACTCTTTTCAAGATTGATGGTGAGCTTTTCTTCCTACAACCTCTTCAACACTAATTTTAAGTGTTTCATATGATCATCCTTTGTCTTGCTAAAAATGAGGATGTCATCTAGATAGACAACTACAATTACACCTATGTAGTCTTTCAAGTCTTCATTCATCACCCTCATAAAGGTACTAGGTGCATTGGTAATCCCAAAGGGCATAACTAACCATTCATATAACCCCTCTTTAGTCTTAAAGTCTGAATTCCACTTATCACCTTCTTTCATCCTAATTTGGTAGTAACCACTTTTCAAATCAATTTTAGAGAAGTACTTAGCACCCCCCAAACAATCCATTAAATCTTCTATTCTAGGAATAGGAAATCTATATATAATAGTTATCCTATTAATTGCCCTAGAATTATTACACATCCTCCACTTACCTCCCTTCTTAGGATCCAACACCACTGGGACATCACATGGGCTTATGCTCTTTCTAATCATCCCTTGTTCCAAAATTTATTGTACTTTCCTGGCTATCTCCTTGTTTTGCTCCGGTGTCATTTTATATGCAGCCTTGTTTGGAAAAGATGATCCTGGTACAAATTCAATCTAATGACTTGTCTCCCTCTTTGGTGGTAGTGTAGCTGGTGTACCCTCACATATTATGTCCTTAAATTGATCCAACAGTTGTCTCACTTCTTTTGGCATAGGTGTTTTCTTGAGTCTCCTCCTCTTTTGTCTTCAACATGATTGCATAGCCAATTCCTTCCCACTCATCAATAGTGTACTGGATTCTGTCTTCTCCACTATGTCTTCCTCTATCAAAGATTGAATTTTAAAAGTTACCCCATTCTTCTTGAAGGAGTACTTTTTCTCTTTCCCATTATGGACTGGCTTCCCTATCATACTGCCATGGTCTACCAATCAATAGATGGCATGCATCCATTGGCAACACATCACAAAGTATGTTATCTTGATACTTTCCAATGGTGAATTCAACCCACACTTGCTCATTTACCAAGATGTTTTGCCCCTTGTTTAACCAAGTAACTTTATAGGGACACACATGTGGAATCTTGGTGAGTTTAAACTTCTCTATTGCCTCCTCAGATATAACATTATCTGTGGACCCTGAATCAATGATAACTTTGCACACTTTTCCCAATATCTTTCATTTGACTCTAAAAAGAGCCCTTCTCTGCTTATATTCATCTTAAGTGGGTTTCTTTCTCAAGATTCTTCTCAACATGAGATGTTCTCCCTTCTCTGAATCTAGTCTTGCCTCTAATTGTTTAGAACAGTCCTCTTCTTGGACATAGGAAATATTTTTCACTCCTTGTGAAGTTGAGGGTTTGTCAAGGCATCTATATGTAGGGTGCCCCAATTGTCCACAGTTGTATCATTTCATGGAAGAAAAGTGAGAACTTCTTCCAAAACCCCCTGATCTTCCTCTTCCACTATTATAAGAACCCCTTCCTCTATTGTATCCACCTCTATTTCTCACCTCATGTCCTTTCTCTATGTATTTAGAGTCACCTTGGCTCCTACTCTCATTGCCTCTTCCACTTGAACCACCTCTATTGCCACCTCTATTGTCTCTACCCCTTCCTCTTCCTCTAAAGTTAGAGTCTTGATTTTTTATGAGTTTCTCTTCCATTTTCAAAACCATCTGGAAACAACTATGAATGGAGGTTAAGGTAAAGAGATTGAGTTCTTCTTGTATATTCCACCTTAATCCATTAAGGTACTGAGCAACCTTGATGCTCTCTATCTCCTGTATTCTTGATCTAAGACAAAGCTTCTGTAATTCTTCTGTATATGATGGAACATCTAGGTCCTTTTGCCTAAGGTTTTTCCTTTTCTTGTGTAGCCATATGTCATAGTTTTCTGGAAGGTAGTTATCCTTCACTTTTTCCACCATAGATATCCAATTTTCTATGGGCTTCTTCCCCTCTTTCTCCCTTTCTTCTTGCAGAAACTTCCCACATGTGAGTGCTTTTCCTCTTAGCCTAGACTTGGCTATATTTACCTTCTGTGCTTATGTGATTCCATCACATTCAAAGTGGTTATCCATGCCTTCAATCCATTCCATAACCATCTTTGCATCCATCTTACCAGAGAACACTGGATTGCCTTCTAGAGCCTTGCCACTCAATGCTTTGAGTGCCTTGAGAAATGGTTCCTCAGGTAGAGGAGGGTCAGGCTCTAGTTATATCTCCTCCTCTACTAGTTTCTTCCCCTTATCTTTATCTTCACTCATCCTCTTTCATGTTGTTGGTTGTCTCTACAGCCTCTGTCATCTTTATCTTCATCTCTTCCATTGTTTCTTCAAGAAGCCTATTCTTGTCTTTCTGCTCTAATAAGTCCCTTGCCAATTCAACATTAGTCACCATGATGTTCTCTTCTATGGATTCACCCATCGCTGACATACACTAATCAACTCCCAAGCCTTTCAATGGCTTTGTTACCAATTTGATGGGGAGCTCCCACTCCTAGAGATTTATTGCTCTCTCCTAGACCTTTTCTTGGTCCCTCTTAGGGTTTCTATCACCACCCTAACTAGAGGATCCCTATTTGATCCTCTAACTCTCTAGGAGTTCCCCAACAAGTTCAAAACACACTAAGTCCCTCTCCATAACTCTTCACATCCATGGCTTCTCTTGGTCACTTACTTTCCCAACTGTCATATCCTTCTAGTGTTAGGATTCATGGCCTTCTTTAGATCTCTTTCAACTCCCCTGGATCCAATTGTGTGGATCTTCCACCCTAGTTTCAATTAGGCTCAATATTTCTAGTTCTTAAGGCCTTGTAGCCTTTTAGGCCTAATTAGCCCTCCTATTCACTAAAAATGTGTATTTTCTCCCAAAATCCCTTAAAACCATTAGGAACTAGCTATGGAATCCTTGTGGTTTTTTCATCTACTCTAGGATTTCCAAGGTCTCAAGTTCCCAATCTATCTGTACAATGGTTTTCCAAGAAACCCCTATTTTCATGGGTTTTAGGGAACATGTACACAGTCTAGTTTCTTGGTTTGTTTTGATTGCCTTCCACAACCCCATTGAACTTATCCTTGCATCCAACTAACAAGGACTCTCCTTTCTACATTCCCCACCATTGATTTGATTCAGCCAATCCACTGAGCAAGCTTTCTTGCTACTGTTCCATTCAAGCACCTAACCAAAATGCACTTGCACTTGCCTAGGGCTTGATGCTAAAATTTCTTCCCCTACATAAAACAACTCCACAACCCATATACACAATGTACATGGAGTCCCCTATTGTAATCCAAGATGCCATAGGAGTTTTACCATGGGAATTCAAGAGGGGGGCATATTTACATAGTTGCCTTAGAACCAGACAGCAAAATGGTAATAACAAAAGAATTTACAAAACCTTCACCAGTCACACAACATGATTAATTCAATTCCACAAAAAGTAATTACATGCCAACATAAAAATTCTCAATCCATTAATTAAGCAATTTCAATCCATTAAACAACTGGATCAAAGCACTGTCATGAAAATACAGTTTAAATCCTTCCTTCCTCACACACAGTCCATAAAAAATGACAACTAACTCATGGATTAGGGTTTTGTCTACCTTATATATATTATCCTCACATTTCTTTACCCTCATGTCAAGATTTGGGCACCATTAAATCCCTTTCCTAAAAATTAGGAAATGTTGTCATGACAACTTTGCAAAATTGCAAAAGTTGTCATGACAACTTTTACATCTTTTGCCAAAATGACATCTTGTCACTTATAATGCCCTAACTTGGTCCTAAAAATTATCATATGACCTTAGAACACTCAAAAACATCAAAACCATGAATTTCACTCCATTTTGGAGTTTTGGTCAACCCTTTGATCTTTTGGTTGACTTCTAAGGATATAGACCCCTAAATGCAACTTGACCTCAACAACTACTAACCCTAGTTACACCTTAGATACACTTGGGACTTTATAACATAGTCCTTATTTACTAATGGTTTTTCAAACCAACCTACAAGAAAAAATGACAAAAAGATATATCCAAGACCTTAGGGTGCTCCTGCACCACTATGTCATATTATGCATAGGGGTGGAAGAGGGGAAAGACATGCCAGAGGTCATAGAGATTCATTCCAAACTGGGAAAAAATTACAAAAAATGGACTATGAAAGTGTACCCTTTGCTTGCTTTCAATGCAAGAAACTACGACATATGGCCACAAAATGCCCAGTTTTACTGAAGGAAAATGCCAGGAAGGCTCAAAGGATAGTAGGAAAGACAAAGGATCAGATACCTGAAGCCCCAAATTTGCAAAAAAAACTAGATGTTTCAAGAAGGGGTTGTAGAAAATAGCAACCAAGTTTGGAAGAAAAAGGATTCAACAATGGTTATCCTTGAAACACAAAAGAATCAAGAGAAAATAGTAGATACCAAAAACAAAGATAAAATGGTGTACACCTTACATCTGAATGATATTGCCTCGAAGAAAGTGGATTTTTGGCCCTCAATGGAGTCCGAAAAGGATCTAGAAGGTAACAATATATAGGTACCCTTGGGAGCGGATAGTTCCATGGAAGAGCAAAACATTGGAGAAGGGATTGACTCAAGCCTCACCCCATGTGAGCTGGACAACTTTTCATTAGTGCCGGGATCCCCTGAACCTTCCTTGGAGTTTGGATTTTTTTGCCCATCCAAAAAAATCTGATGGTTGAATCTGCCCATGAATAAAAAACTAGCACAGAGAAGGAACAACCAGAATAGGTATTCAAAATGGAAGCACTACTAAAATCGGTCACTCCGAGGCAGCTCACAAGAATGGAAGAACTCTTTGCCAAATACAAAGAAGGGATGATGGGAGAATGGACCACTGTCAAGAAGAAAGAACAATAGGAAACCCTCCCCAGTCTCCCTAGCATCAACTACGAGCAAGATCAAAGTAGATGTGGGTATCAAATCAAAAAATCCAGGGTGAAAAAAACTGAGCCAGATTCGGCAAGAAGAAGCCTACAAGAATATCGCGAATGGAACCCAAAAGACCATCCAGGATGCATGCACATCCAGCAAGAAATGAAGCTAATATCTTGGAATATTTATGTACTTAATGGTCCACATAATCAGGATGTAATACCAACTATGATAAGGGATCACAGACCAGATATAATGTTAATCTAGGAAACTAAGATGAAGAAGGAAAAACTAGAGTGCATAAAATTCTATAAAACCATGGATATGGCTACAATCAATTCAGAAGGAGCCTCTGGAGGTCTGATGACTCTGTGGAACTCTTCTCACCTGAAGGCTAAAGTCATTCATGAAGAAGGTAATCTATTACATTTTAATTTCACAAATATAAAGGATAATGAAAGTTGGTACATTATGAATATCTACGCTCCTAATTCTAAAAAGGGGAGAAGATCCTATTAGGACAAATTAAGAAGCATAGCTTTCATGTTAGGTCTCTTTAAAGGTATTATTATGGGGTATTTTAATACCCCCCTCAAAGAGGGGGAAAAATAGGGAGGCATCAACCAAGATTTGGAAAGCAGGAAAAAGCATATGGACTTCATTAATGATCAAGCCCTCTTAGATGTGGACCTTCAAGATGCGAACTTTACCTGGAGTAATAGGAGAACTTGGAAAGAGTGTATCCAAGTCTGACTGGATAGGGATTTGATCATTTTTTATTGTCTAAACTCTCATAATATTAATTTATCTTCCCTTGTGCGGATTGGGTCAAACCATTCTCCCCTGGCTCTTACTTTGGACCCACTTATTAAGAAAATAAATTTCCCCTTCAGGTTTGAAAAGATGTGGACGACTCATCCTAATCTTACTAACAAGATTTTGGAATGGTGGAATATTGATGTTAAAGGCTCTGCTATGTTTAAAGTGGCTAAAAAACTCAGAGACGTGAAGATAAACATTAAGATTTGGAATAAGAGCGAGTTTGGGGATATCTTCTCCTCCAAAGAGAAGGCCATATCGGATCTCTTTGAAGTCCAAGAGGAATTCCAAAGAGACAGGTATGATGAGGAAAACATGCATCAAGAAAAAATCATGCTTTTGGAGTACCACAATGTGATAGGGAAGGAGGAGATGTACTTGAAGAAGAGATCTAGATCCATATGGTTAATGGAGGGGGACCAAAATTAGTAGAATCAAAATGGGGAACCGAATCTTGCAAGATGACAAATACATATCAACTACAACTATTGACTTTTTCTCCTCCCTTCTATCTAAAGAAAAATACCTCTCTAAGGAGTACCAAGAGGACCTTTTGAGCAACATTCCCAAAATCATCTCGAAAAAACAAAACAAAGTCTTGAGTGCTATTCCTAATTTGAAAGAAGTTAAAAATGCCCTAGATTATCTTCTTGGAGACAAGGTCCTAGGCCCAAATGGTTTCCCTATGTTTTTCTTCCATAGATTTTGGGACATAGTCAAATGTGATGTGGTTAAAGTGGTGCAGGAATTCTATGGATCTGAAAACCTTCTTAAGGAACTCAATGCCACTTTCCTGGTTCTCATCCCTAAAGTCTCTAGGGAAAATTCTTTGGAGTTCTTCAGACCCATAAGCTTATGTAACTCATTCTATAAGATAATCTCCAAAGTCATTACCATCAGAATTCTCAAAGTGCTCCCCACAATCGGGATTTGTTCTGGGTAGACAGATTCTTGATTCCATTATGGTGGTGCATGAAGTGATCCATTCCTTAGAGGCACATAAGAGGGAAGGATTCCTTCTCAAATTGGACCTGTCCAAGGCCTATGACTGGGTTGACTATTATTTTTTTATGAAGGTGCTTGGAGATTTTGGATTTAACAGTAATACTTGTAAGATCATCCATCAACTTATCTCTTATCCTTCATTGGCGGTGCTGGTCAATGGGTCCCCTTCTGCTTTCTTCAAATCTTATAGGGATTTAAGACAAGGAGACCCCATGTCTCCCAGTCTCTTCAATATTTTGGTTGAGTGTCTTGGGAGATTGATTATAGCTAAAAGGAGAAATGGGGAGCTGAAAGGCATCAGACCCTCCTCAGGTAACACTATTTTCTCTCACCAACAATTCGTTGAAGATACCATTTTAGGAGGGGAGGCTTTGTGAGAGAAACCAAAGCTGTTAAATACCTTATAGACTCCTACACTAGAGCCAAAAGGTAAACTATCAATTGGAATAAGAGTTCTCTCTTCTATATCAATACCCCTGAGGTTAGATAAGGGAGGATTGCGTATATCTTGGGATGCAGAATTGGGTCCCTCCCCTCTAATTACTTGGGTCTTCCTCTCAGTGTGTATCCACCTAAAGAATTTTGGAACAAACTCATAGATAGATTCAATAGAAAATTGACTGGTTTGAATGGGACCACTCTCAGTCAAGCGGTCAAAATTCAGCTTGTTAAATCTACTCTTCAAAACCTGCCTACCTATGTCTTAAGCCTCTTTTCTATTCCTGCTAAAGTTGTGGAAGCAATGGAAAAAATAAAAAAAAAGAATATTTCTCTGGTCAAGGGCGGAAGAGCATAAGATATTTCCTCTTATTGCTTGGGACAAATTTTTCCTCCCTAAGAGCTCGAGAGGTCTTGGTATTAGGAGAATCAGGCCTTTCAACAGAGCGCTCCAAGAGAAATAGATATGACACATATTCCATGGAAACAGGGAATGGGGAGACTTATTTGAAGATAAGTATCTTTCTAATGACTCTTTAAGTTATTTATTTGATTGTGATGAAATCTCGAAAGGCTATTTTATCCGGAATGGCTTCCTTAATGCTAAAGACTTAGCAAAATCTAAAGCTAGATGGAAAATTGGTAATGGCCAAAATATTAATTTATGGAATGACAATTGGTTGTAGTTTTGTCCCTTGAAGGACTATGAGCCCCGTAAAATATGGAAATATTAGTGTAACAAGAAATTTGGCCCCCGGGTCTGTAACTATAAAGTGGGAAATACTTGGGTGGACTTGCCGTCTATCTCTCAGGATTTGTCTCCCCTTACTACTACTATGAATGCTATCTCTCTATCCCCTAATTAGGAAGTCTTGATATGGGAAGGATCCCAAAAAGGTACATTCATGGTTGTTTCACTAGATGCATCAGGAAGCCAAACCTTTTTGGGCTAATGCCTAGTTCCCTGGCCTTATTCCCAAAATTAATGTCTTCTTCTGGCTTTTTCTTTAGAATTGTATTCTTATGGTTGATAACATTTTAAAGAGAGGCCTCCTGATCCCCAATAGGTGTGTGCTTTTCAAGTGTCAAGCTGAATCTATGGACCACCTTTTCCTTCACTACTCCTATGTTAGTTCTGTCTGATAGCACATCCTCTCAGTTTTTGGGTTGCAATGGTGTTTTCCTTCCTCTATTTAGGACCTCTTCTCCCACTAGACCTAGCCTTTCAAGCAAACTTATTTTCACAAAATTTGGACCTGGGCTCTCCCTCACCTATGTTGGGGAATTTGGAAATAGCATAACAATCATATCTTCAGGGACTGGAGTGCTCCTCCCAAAATCATTTTTCAGAAGATACATCATGCTTTATTGGAAAACTATATTTCATGGGGAGGTACTAACTCTTTTGCAAGAAAAGAAAACTCTTTTGATCCTAAGAAGACCAACGAAAAAAGATAGAATTGCACCTGGAGCTACCCTCGGAAGGCTAGTTAAAAGCCAACTTTGATGGCACTGCCAAGGGTAACCTGGGAAATGCGGTAACGGTGGTTTGATTCAAAATTGCTTTGGGAAGGGAACTGTTGCGGTCATTCTCCCACTTGGCACACAAACCAATCACTATGAAAAAGCTAATGTGGCCCTCCAAGTCACAAAATTATCCCATGATTTGGGGATCAAAAATCTTTGGCCAGAAGGTGACTCTAACAACATTATAAACTACCTCAGCAAGTTACACCCACCGTCGTGGACTATTGCCAATATGATATAAGAAACCCACAACCTTTTGAACACTTTGGAGAGGGTGCATATATCCCACGTTTATAGGGAAGCCAACTAGGTTGTTGACTAGTTTTCCAAATTGGCAGTGAAGAGTGACAATCAGATTAGATGGCTTCACGACTGAGATCTCCCACGTAAGGTGAAGGATTTATTCGAATATGATAGAATCCAGGGAAAGGAGGGATTTAATATCATTAATCATTATAGTTAATATTGTGCTTTGCAATGTCTTTCCCATAAATGGAAAGTATGGGATCAATAGGAAAGGTAATGATTCTAATTCACATTCGCACACTTTCTAGGTGCCCATTCGCAAAGTTAAAACTTACATTTTAAGGCACATAAGAAAAAAAATATGGAATATCTCTATGAGAATTTGTCTATTAAGTTGTAATATCCATTTTGCAAGACAAAGATTTTTTCATGCAATGGGTTGAGAAAGACACATAAGGGAGCCATTCAACGACTGTAAGAAATAGAGGAGACGGACTAAGGTCTAGAATTACCTTCAGCAAGGCAGAATTTCCACTTTCATTGAAAGGCTTCATGGAAGGAAGTCGTTGGTGACCAAAATGTTCGTGAAAAGCTGGGATGAGGGTAATGTGGTGATAGAGGGCATACAATTTATAGTCAATGAGGAGGTTATTTCCACAGTTACTAGAATCCCCATAGTGGGAAAGAAATTTTACAAGGACCATAAAATTTTGAACTCTGTGATCAGTGATTTTGTGAGAAATGGGGAAGAGAAGAAAGAACTCATCAAAGTCGGGACCTACTATCTTCCTGAAGGGTTCAAAGAAATGTAGAGATTTGTCCTGAGGGCCATCATCTATTATGTCACACTGGACACCAGGTTTGATAGGATCATAACCTATCACTTTGTCCTCATGAACCACTTTCGGCATGGTATGCAGGTTTCTATCCCATTCTATTTATATGCTTCTATTAATGAAAATATCAATGGGTTTAGGGATAAAGATATTGCAAACCCTGCTCTGCATGAGGGGATTTTACTTCTTATTTATAAGTATTTTAAAGCCCAAATTATGGGGAAGGAGGTCGCTAAGAAAGAGGAGAGAATGGATTTATTTGGCTCTAATTATGTTCCTTCAGAGACTAGGGACAGTGAGGGTAAGCACTCTGAGGGTCAAAAATATTTTGACATTAAAAATCTTAATCTGGGTTCATCCTCTAAGAAGCGTATTGTTAGTATTCATACCATTAAAAAACAAAAAATTATGACCCAATCTAAAAAGCATACTACCAATGTGATATCCTCTAAGGATGAGCATAATGAAAATAAGGAAGGGATGAATACCGATGATGAGGAAGAGATATCCAGTGGTAAAGGAAAAAAGAGAAGGTAGACTATCATTGTGAAGTACCAAAACAAAAAGAGCAAGAATAGGGATGATAGCACTAGCACTCTCGAGAACCAGACTCATAGAAAATCCCCTGGCTCTTTCCACAAGGAGAAGGAGAAACTCCATGATGAACATTATGGCACTAATCATGATATCCTGTATCCCCAGCTATCTGACCCCCACATCACGATGTAAGAAAAAGGGCAGGACAATGATTATTGTTGCTACAAGTATGCATAGGGGAGGAAAATGGTTTGACGTAATTTTGAGGTTAAAACTGCCAAAATGGGGATAACCAGGGAAGTCATTAATCCCAAATTTATTGAAGGTGAGGATGGCATGATTAAGCTGGAGGACCTCATTGACTTGGCTATTGTTGTTCTAAGTGATAATTCAAGTGAATTTGAGCGGGATCTTCTCAATAATGCCATGAATAGCATGCTGGACAACTACAGGTCCATTAAATGGTTATTCCATGAAGTGGGGGAGCTCAAGAACAGATCAAAAGGGACAGACAATACCAATGAAGATAACACTGTTGAAGATCAGATGAATCTGAGTACGAGGGACAAAAAAATGGAGGATAAGATGCTGAGGTTTGGGCGACCCTTAAAAGCATTTTTGAGTAGAGCTTCAAAATACTCAAAGCCTCTAATGACCATACCAAGATTCTCATTGAAAAACTGGAAGAGAAACCTGAAGGGACTGATGCGGCCAATATAGGTGTGGAAAAAGAGCAGAAGACTGAAGAGGGACCTAGTAAGAGGACAAGGTCTAGTGTGAAGAAGAAGAAGGAGAATGATACCCCGACAGACCTCCAGAAGATAAAGGATTCTATTGTTAAGATGGAGATCCTCCAGTCTGAGGCAACAAGCCTAATGGTGGACATCTCCTAATTATGTTCCTTGGCTCTTTAGGCTATCCCTGTGATGTTTTTTTATAGTAGTTTAGTTTGGTTTTGTTGTCGCCTTCTGGTGTCATGCTTCATTTTTTGACTCTGTTTTGTTTTGTCTGGGCATACTTTCCAATCTATTGCTATGTTTTGGGTTTGAGGCACCCTGTAAAACCTATTTTACTTAATCAAAAACAACATACTATACATTTAAATGTAAATGTTAACTACTTAAATATTTAGAATTTATCTTCATATTTCATATCGATTTAAGAACTATTGGGCCCACCTATCAATTTTTATTTTATTTGCACTTGTCAAAATCGACTAAGTTAAAATCATTGATTTCTTATACATACAATCATTTACTTAACCAAGATTAATGCAAATGGGGTTTTTATTTCCATATACGTATATAAACTATTTTTACTACCTTAGAGCATTACTAATTAGTTTAAAAGAAAACACAAAATCACAATTAGTCTAGAATAAAAATTGTGATACTTCATTATAAAGACAAACATTGGCTAGATTATTATATCGAATATGTAGTGACATATAATGCATATAATCAAGATCCATATGCAGATGTAGTTAAATAGATCAATAAGCTTTTTCCTTAAACAGACTAAAGTTGAATACATTATTCTATAATATCTAGTGCCTCTTCAATTTTTCAAACTTCCAAACAACAAGTTGGCATCCTGTTGTTGGCAAACACAAAGTAAGACATGTGTTTCTTATAAAGACACTCTTACCATTTATTGTAATAGAAATACAAGAGAGAAACCAAATTTCTAATGAATTGGATACCTTATTAGCTATTTTCTTATGGCTAATACCTTAC
>MU227500.1:81239-105189 GCA_018584345.1 Thuja plicata | reverse complement strand
ACATAGGTGCCACATGAGGGACACATAAGCCATGCAAGAGGCCCACTTTTCTCACACATGTGTGAGCAACTTTGGATGTGATGGGTCAAAGTGTTCTTAAAGTACACATGTGAAGGATCTTGTAAGAAGATGTAAGAGGGTGTAAGAGTTTTTGACCAATGAGACACTTTTGGAAAGTGCAAGAAGGTGTCATCATAGGTGTAAGAAACCTTGTTGGCACCAAATAAGGATTATTTGGAAAAGTCAATTTTTGGAAATTTGCTCACACATGTGTGAGCAAATAATTAGGACTAATCGTTGTAGGAATCAATAAATTAGCTTAATTAACCTTAGTTAATTAATAGATAGGTCTATTTGGTGAGAGTGATGTGAGGTAGGGTATGATCTAGGTTCAAATTAGCTTAATCCAAATTAGATTTTGTTTAATTATGGTTTAGTAGACTTTAGGTCATGTGAAGGAATAAATAAATTAAAAATTTATTTAAAGGGAATCAATGAGGGATAATGTATTAAATGAGATTTAATACATTAAAAGGGGTAGTATTTAAATTAAATTTAAATACTAAGGAAAGTGAATCATATTTAATTAAATAAATTTAATTAAATAGATAGAAGAATATAACAAATATAATTAATTAAAATTAACTATAATGTTATGGGAACATTAATTAAATTAATATAAGGACGATTTTAGATGTCTACACATACTTCCATATTGCATCAATATTGTTATACAACTCTTCTGGTATCTTATTTTCTAGCTCAATTGGGGTTAATCTATATCTCAGTAGTATTACCACAATAGCTTCTTCAATATTTTTCTTATCTTCATCATTCCTTTTCTCATACTTTACTTTCCTAAAAGCTCCAAGTCTTCCTATTTTCTTCAGATCTTCTAGAAAATGATCTAGACTTTGTGGAACTCTTGAAAAATTTGTAACAGGTTTAGAATTTGTTTCCTTATCTGATTCTATTTCACTCTAATCCTCAAGTATCAACTTCCTTCATGAACGCACATATATATTTCTTCCTCGATATATCACATATGTTTTTCCTCTTAGTTGAGCTATCTCCGCAACTTCCTTTTATTTTACCTTCACTAAGGATCTGGTGTTCCTTCTAGTACCTCTTTTTCTCGGTCAAGTTACAAGTGCAAGTTGTTTGTCAGCTACAATAATATCTTGCTCATCATATATTTCCTTAACACCTGTCTCATCAACTCTTAGTGTTTAGGATAAAGTATCAATCATTTTTCATGTCTTCTTGACTGCCTTAGGTATCATAATTTTTTTCTTATTCCTTACTTTCACTTCTTCATAAGTGCCATACCTCTTTTCTTTGGGATCACCTAGTTTTGCTAGTAGTGCTTCTATCTATTGTGATACAATATCAATATCTAATTCATATACTATAGGTTATATCCACTCAGTTCTAGCCTCAACAACCTAGATAATATAAGTATCAATATCAACCTCAAAACATATGTTATCTTGATATTTTTCTATCAATAGAGGTGGAATCCTATACCTCTTATGCATTCTTTCTTGGAAATTTTAAAAGTATTTAGACATGATTGCATCAAAATTATCTCCTAAACTCTGTATATACTCATTTATTTGATAAATAATAGGTCTCCTAGGCATCCAAACTACATCTCCAATAGAGGGAAATGAATTCTAATAATAGAATAAAATACATACCAATAATGAACCAAATTTTAGGGATTTAGTCTTTGCTTTCCTGATTGTGTTCATGTTATCTTCTAACTTCTTCAATAACATTTCACAAACATCCAATTGAAGTCCTCCCTTTACTAAATTGAATGCCAAATCACTTCTCCACATGGTACACTATCCACTCAGGATGATTGAAACACTCGTATATGATAATATATTAAAGGCATACCTTGACTCGGGGTCCTCCATAATAGATATTATCATTCCTCTTCCATCTCATTGTGCTTTGGTTAACTCAGTGAGCTTACCCTTGTCAATTTTCTTAGTGGCCTTGGGCTTATCTCCGATAGGAAATCCAGTAATAATGTGCAATATATCCTTAGTGGTCTTGATAGGTTCATCCAACCACATTAATTGATCATGTACTTGGATAAGTACCATTCTTATCCATTCTATCTTAAAAAGCCTTGGTAAGTGAATAGCGTGTGCCAAACCTTTTGCTTCAAGGTGAATATGCTCTTCCTTCATTTTCCTATTCTCGCACAACTTGTTGAATGAAGCATCTATCTCTACCTCACACAAATCTTCAATCTTACAGTGAATAAATGTGCAGACATATTCAATTAATATAACTCTTAGCGGTATCAAAGATAGGGCTCCCGTCATATTAATTTTTGTGGCTATAGCTAGGGGAAACTTATATTTCAGATTCACTAGTTCTACTTCCTTCACAACTATTAGTTTCTATAACCTTGGTGCCATGAATACCTTAAAATACTTTGCTTAAACAAACTAGGGCATGCTTTGATAAAACACAACTTTGTAAACTCAACTCAAAATGAAGTAAATGTCTCAAATGTTACTAAATACTCTTGCAAAGATTAAGAAATACCTTGAATTCTCTTCAGTGGCTCGATGAGATGATCACTCTGCAATGTTCTTAGGTTCTCTTTGAAAACATTAGGTTCAAATGAGTAGAAAATGACCTATTTATACCTTTTTCATGATTAGGGTTTCCAACGTCTCTATTAATGTGCATTAAATGTGCTTATTGAGTCCCTCTTTTTTTAACCTTTATATCGACTGCATAGTTACTTTTCTCGGCCGAGTTAAACAAAATAACTATATATAACAATATTCATCCAAAACTTACACAACTTATTCAAGTGCATCTCAATATGCTAATATGGATCTCAACTCTAATTCTTATGAACTGAAGTAAGATTTACTATAATAATGTGGTTCCTACATACCTATCACCACTTAGGTGGAGCTTGGTGCAACCAACTCAGTAGAGATGGTGTTGTCTATGGTTCTGAATGATGTTCCTTCATCTTGAGTCTTTCTCCTCTAGTTTTTGTTCATTTGTTCTTTGATTTCATCAACAATAGTTGGATATTTCACTTTATATTTATCTTCAGTCGGTGCATCACCTCGGTATCTATAATTTCTTGCTAGGTGTTCTACCTTATGACAATGAAAACATTCCATGTTGGGGTTCCTCCATCCATTTTGGTTGTTTCTTTCATGCATCAACATGCAATTTGCAACAATGTTTCCATACCTTCCACAAGATAAACATGAAATTCTTGTATTATAGTCCCAAGGTATAGATGTTCCTACTCAATTAGTATTATCATTCTCTCAGTTAGGCTTACACTTATCATTTCATTTGTTTGTCCTACACTCTTTAGCTTTTTGTCCATACTTATTACAATTCTTGCAGTAACCATCAAACTTAAGTTTCCTTGTGTTGTTAGCAAGATTAGTTCCACATTCAAAAGCTTGATGTCCATACCTATTACATCTAAAAAAATAACCATAAAATTTAGGTTTACTCGGTACTTTACCTTTCCTTCTCCTTCAAACATTAGCAGTGTGTCCAGGCTTCCCACAATAATTGCAACTTGGCTTCTTTTGTTTCAGTAGGAGTGCAATACTTTCATCTTTCTATGCATTTGATGATTCTCCTTTCTTCGTAGTGTTGTTCTCTTTGAATCCAATTCATGTTTATTCATTCCTTTTCCTCTGATTCTTGAATTGGTGATCCAGAGATTTTAGTGCTTCTTCATTTCTTTTTAGTGTTTCATTTGTATCTTTCGCAGCTTTCAATCTTTGATCCATTCTTTCAATTTCAACTTTTAGTGCTTGGTTCTCAAATTCCTTTCTTGTGTTATCCTTATTTGCATTTAGAATTTTGTCGGTCATATCATAGTGAACTTGGGTCATTCTCATTATCTTTCTCTATTAGCCTAATTTTAACTTGTCTTTTATCATCTTCTGTCATTTTCTTTTTGTCTTCAATAGTCTTTTTTCCTTAAAATAATTCAATCATTCTTATCATGATGGGTTCAAGATCTTTCTTCATTGGGTCCAAATACTCGGTAAGTGAATCATTCTTTTCTAGGAGATTTTTTATAGCTGATTCTGACTCATCAGCAACACTTCCTTCAGATGTTGTCTCAAGTGTATCAACTTGTTCTTGTGTAACCTTCAGTTCATCATATATTTTCCTTCTAATCCTTAGAGACTTCTCAAGTTTTTTTTTCAGATCAATGATTAACTCTCTTGCACTCTCCAACTCAGATTCAAGACCATCAATTATTTTAAATATCCTAAAATTTTCCATGAAAAAGATCTTTAACTCTCAGGTGGTCAAACCTTTTAACTCGAGAGTACTAGCTCTTACACCAATTGTTGGAATGACTATGGAAAGTTAGGACTGAGAGGGGAGGGGTGAATCAGTACCACCAAAACTTTTATAACTGAAATTGCCTATAAAATATATACTAGTGCTTTTTTTTTTTTCAAATTCAATAACTTGAAATGAAAATAATGTAAATCTCATAAACCATATCATCAAAACATTCAAGCAATAGAACTCATAACTCCATGATTTTTTTTAAGCAGAAATCCTTGGTTAGAGGACAAAATTGTGGTGGGGATGACACCCACAACCTTCACTAACTGCAGTATAAAGGGTGTTCGGTTAGAGCTTACAATTTTTAGCCATTTTGATAGATTACCTGGTTAAGAGTATACAAAGACTTGTTAGGTCTACCTGGTTAAAGGATTTTACAATCTCTACACTTAGAGATGTACCCTATTAAAGAATTTACAAATATAAGATCGGTTAAGATCTACCCAGTATTGGGATTTACAACTCTCAATACAATAGTATCAAATACTCAACAATGTCTGTTATATTGCATAAAAAATGAATGGTTATCAGACTCTATGTTCTCTAAAATGTGTTACCTCAATCTCAAACTATAACACTACGCATATCTACTCTTCTATAGCTGAATATGTGTTTGGTTCTCTCTATTCTTCTCTTTATTCTTCAAAAAAATCCTTTAACTTTCACTAACAATATCAATCTCCTCTGTGTATCATCATCATCCTGCTCTGTAAATCATCCTTTATATATAAGAATTTATGCCTCTTAATCTTATGCGTTAGGTTAAAAAAAATCATTCTGAATTGTTAGATCCTCTTTTCCGCTCGGTGACTGTGTCACTTTTACGTCGGTACTTGGTGTTTTTCTTGTAAATAAAAAACTTTCATTAATCACTTAATTTTATCCTTAGATCTTCTTTTTGAATTATCTCGATCATTAATCTAGTAAAAAATTGTTCTCTATGCATTGTAGAATCACAATTAATGCTTTGAAATTTCATTAAATGTGTCCTTATCGTGTTTAGGATCAATTAAGTAACTCGGTAGAGTAACTTCTCTTTGCTTGGTTAAATGATCTTTAGTATTCGATAACTATCAAATCGGTGTACTTCATATACGCTCGGTGTAGTATAACGTTCGCTAACTGTAGACTCTCGGTGTAGTGTCTTTAGCTCTTTTCTGTGCTATACCAACTTCAATAACCTACTTGGTGTGCATTATCGACTAGTTAAATATTTGGCTTTCTCCCTTTTACCAATTGATTCTTCTGACTCATATGACTTTGAATTAAGTAATGAGAACAAAATAACTTATAGAGATAACATGTATATACATGTGTGTGTATATATATGTGTGTATATGTGTGTGTGTGTGTGTGTGTGTGTGTGTGTGTGTGTGTGTGTGTGTGTGTGTGTGTGTGTGTAGCTACCCCCTTGGTGCAGGAGCACCTAGGCTAATCCCTAGTTCCAATTTTTGATGTGGCTTTTACTAACCTTAGCCAAGTCATTAGTGTTTACTTTTGACCTTAGAAGGTCTTGCAATTGTGCACCTAGGTGGATTTGACTAGGATCAATCCAACCTAGGTGTTTTGTGTTTTGAGTTGTTTAGTGTTAGGTTGGCCTAAAAGTGGGAAATTGGGTCCAAAAGCCTTGAAGCCTTAGGAAAGGTTAGAAATGTTCCTAAAAAGGCCTCTAGGATGTTTTTACATCAATTCAAGTCTATGGGAGGTCATTAGGATTTTTTTATGCAAAGATGTCAAAGTTATCAAAATGTTGCATTACAACATTTGCAACTTTTAAAAGTTGCATGACAACATTTGGCAATATTAGATTCTTTTTGAAGAATGATGATGGGTTGTTGTTGTAACAACCTATAATCATGGGGAAATCATATTTAGACATGGAGGATCTCATTTCCCGAGGCAAGTGGATGTAATGAGTGATTTGAATTTGCAAGAAGAAGCTTTGTTTACTGGTTTTTTCTTACAGTTGACTACTTTGATGTTTGAGTGTTAGTAGAAGGATTGAATAGTGAGATCTAGTGTTTCATTTGTGTAGTAGAGGTAGTTTTGAGTAACTTTTTTTTATCTTTGAAGTTTCTATGAGTTCATTAGATTAGTCTGTTAAATTATTTTGTTAGTTGTACAGTTGCTGGTGTTGGTTAGACAGTTTTAGGGAAAATGGATCCCCAATAGATCTCCACCATGAAAATCATCATGGCCTAGAGAAATATGGAAGGGAAGCCATTTTAAAGTTTACATATGGAAGGAGGAGCTCAGAAAAGTAAGTTAGCTAATTTTTGTGTCACGTCCTAGGTGAGTTGGGTGTGCCCGGTTAGGTGCATGACAGTGAACTAAAGGTGTTTAATTATAGAGGAGAGATTGGGAGAATGGAACCAAGCATGGTTTCAAAAGTATATAGTTCCTACAAATACCGCCAAGGAAGATTAGGCATTAGCCAATCCATTAAGATAGATTTCTAAGTAGAAATCATCAGACTGCACAAAAATAGCCCTATTAGCCCTAATAAGCCTAAATTCTAGGAACCTACTGTACAGAGGCCCTAGAACCCTAAGACCAAAAATATACTTAATGTCTTGAAAAAGGGTGTTTTAATATCCAATTTATATTTTGGGGTTATTTGGAATAATTGTGAAAGAAGTGGGCAAAAATCACTGATTAGGGCTAATTGGCCTATTAGGCCTAAAATACCAAATTCACCTAAGGTCTTAAGATCGTTTGAAAAATCATTGAAGTCCTATTAAAATGGGATCATGTAGAATGAAATAAGTTTTCTTAGCAAGAATTACACCCCCTGCAACACTTGTTATTGAAGAGGATATGAAAATGCACTTGGAGTCTTCAAAGAAGGAGTAAGGGATTGAAGAGCACTTTGTTGATAGTTACCCCAAGGTTAAGCACAAAGGTTACTAGCTCATAGAGTGGTATTGGATAATTCCTAGGCTAGATAAGAAAGGGCTTGAAGGATCCTAGAAGAGAGAATAGGATCTTGTGAACGTGAGGAACAAGAAGTTTCCTAGATAGGCTTGTGCAAGCACACCTTGAGTGTTTCTGTTAGATTGGTATCCTAGCCAATAAGATTTTCCTTGTGGTGAATGTTTCAACTAGAAGAGTTAGTAGGAGAGTTGAAAATGGTGACAAATGCAGAGCTTGCAAAAAAATGGATAATCAAGAAGAAGAGAATAGATTTCTCAGAGAGAGATTGGCACAATTGGAACACAAAGTGGACCAAGTGGAAGAAAATACCAAGGAAGTAAACGATAAATTTGAAGGAAAGAGTAAAGAGATAGGCTTAGACGATGAGGTCCCTAAATCTGACCATGTCTTCACTGAAGAACCAATCTTGAAAGCATTAAAATATTTGAGTGGAAAGGAATTGGAAGGAGTTCCTATCTTTAATGAAAAGATGGAACCAGAGGTAGTCCTAGATTGGATTGAAGGACTAGAAAATCACTTTGAATGTGATGGTATAACTGAAGCTCAAAAAGTGAAAGTGGCAAAGGCTAGACTTAGAGGTTCTGCATTCACTTGGTGGAAATTTATCCAAGATGAGAGAGAGACAAGGAAGGAAAGAGACCCATTGCTACTTGGAAGGATATGGTAGCCAAAATCAGAGAAGCATGTGTACCTGAAGAATATGAAATTTATTTGCATAAAAGGAGACAAAGTCTTAGACAAAAAGACTTGGATGTTAACTCTTACACTGAAAAGTTTCAAAGGCTATGCATCAGATCAAGAATTGCAGAAGAGGAAAGTGTGAAGGTAGCTAGATACCTTAATGGACTTAAATGGACTATACAAGATGAATTGAGTTTTCATACTCCTACCACTGTTCAAAGATGCCACCAAATTGCAATAAAGGTGGAAGAGAAATTGAGGAAGAAACAAGACTCAAGCAATACAAGAGGAAGAGGTAGAGGAAGAGATAACAAAGATCAAATAAGTGGATATGGTGGTAGAAGTTTAGAGTTCAAGACTCAAGGAGAGACCAAGCTGACTGGAGAAAAAGAATGAAACTCAAGAAGAGGAAGCTTGAATAGAGGAAGGGGATCTAATAAAAATTGGAGAGGAAGAGGTAATAGTCAAGGAAGAGGTTCCTATTTTCCAAATATGAAATGTTATCACTACAACCAGATGGGGCATCCATAGTATAGGTGTCCAGAGAAAGGCTCTACTTCTCAAGGAAGTGACAAGAGGGTAAAATTTGTGCAAGAGGAGTCTAGTGGTGGAAATAAACACCCTGAAGTACCCTTAGAATTAGAGGAAGCAAAAAAATATGATGACAAGGAGAACACTGATCAAAGAACCAGTGAGAGAGGAACCAAGCCAGAGAAGATCACTATTCAGAGTGAAGTGCAAGATGATGGGTAAAGTATGTAGAGTCATCATAAAATTAGGGTCTACTGACAATATTGTGTCAGAGGATGCATTTAGTAAGCTAAAGATGAAGAGGATTCCACATAGTAACCGATACAAGGTTACTTGGTTGAACAAAGGACAACATGTCCTTGTGAATGAATAAGCACGGGTGGACTTATCGATTGGAAGGTATACAAAAAAGGTATTGTGTGATGTCATGCCTATGGATGCATGTCACCTTTTACTTGGAAGACCATGGAAATTTGATAGACAAGCCATGCATGATGGAGTTAAAAATTCATATTCTTTCAAAAAGGATGGTGTGACTTTCAAAATCCAGTCACTGCTAGAAGAAGGAGAAGTGAAAGCCTCAGGCCCCAATGTCTTATTGGTGAGTGAGGAGTTCCTACAAGGTCTAGGGGAAGGAGAGGGAGTAGAAAATTCTTTGATTTTGAATCCAAAGGAAGAAAATTCAAAGAAGACAGTTAAGAAGACATAGATTCCTAAAGAAGTACAAGAGCTACTTAAGGAGTATAAAGAAATTGTCAGTGATGGACAACCAGAAAGCCTACCCCCTAAGAGAGCTATAAGTCACCAAATTGACTTTATCCTAGGAGCTACCGTTCCTAAAAAATATGCCTATAAAATGACCCCTCAAGAAAATGAGGATATTTCCAAGCAAATCCAAGAACTCCTAAACCAAGGCCTAATCAGAAAGAGTATAAGCCCATGTTCCATACCCACTGTCCTAGGACCCAAGAAGGGAGGAACTTGGAGACTATGCATTGATTATAGAGTCATTAGCCGAATCACCATTAGGTATAGGTTTCCTATTCCTAGGCTAGAAGACCTAATGGAATATTTAGGAGGAGCAAGATACTTTACAAAGATTGACCTCTAGAGTGGTTATCATTAAATTAGAGTCAATGAGGGAGATGAATGGAAGACATCCTTCAAAACTTTAGAAAGTTTGTATAAATGGCTTGTGATGCCATTTGGGCTATCAAATGCCCCATCCACATTCATGAGGCTGATGAACAAAGTACTCAAGGACTACATTGGTAAGTTTTTTGTAGTATACTTGGATGATATCCTAATCTTTAGTAGGACTAAAGAAGAACACTTAAGGCATCTGCAAATTGTATTCAAGAGATTGCATGAAGAAAAGCTAATGATCAATCTGGATAAGTGTGACATCCTAAAGAAGGAGTTAGTGTATCTTGGGTTTTTTTTGTCTCATGGAAGCCTCAAGATGGATCCAAGCAAGGTGGAAGCCATTTTCAACTAGACTACTCCGAAAACTGCAACAAAGGTGAGAATCTTTCATGGTTTAGCTAAATATTATAGGAATTTCATTAAGCAGTTTAGTGCTATTTGTACTCCTATGCTAGACACCATAAAGGGTGGTATGAAAACTAATTTTGTATGGAATGAGAAATATAACCAAGGATTTGAGTTGTTGAAGAAGAAGATTGCCACTCAACCCATCTTGACATTACCAGGTTTTGAGAAACTTTTTACAGTTGAGTTTGATGCTAGCAATGTTGCTATTGGGACAGTTCTAAGCCAAGAAGGGAGACCAGTGGATTTTCATAATGAGAAGCATGGTGATGCTAAGAGGAAGTATTATTCCTATGACTTAGAGATGTATGCTCTAGTCCAAGCACTAAGTAAATGGAGGCACTATCTACTTCCAAAGGAATTTTTGGTGTATTCAAACAACCAAGCTCTTAGTTTTCTGAATTCACAAGACCTTATCTGTATACCTTCAAAATCAAGCATAAGAAAGGATTGTAGAACAAAGTGGCTGATGCACTTAGTAGAAGACTTCTGACAGTACAAGTAGTACAACTGTAGAGTATGAGCATTGGGAGTTTCAATGACTTATATGTAGAAGATGAAGACTTTGCAGAGATATACAAGGTATGTAAAGAGTATAAGAATCATTTCCATGGTGAATTTTATTAATATACTATTAAAAGTGATCTATTGTTTAAAGGAAGTCAGTTGTGTGTCCCTAGGGGATCAATAAGGGAAAATTTGATTCAAGAAAAGAACAATGGTGCACTTAGTGGTCACTTTAGAGTCAATAAGACCCAAGAGTTAGTGCAGAGGTTTTAATTTTGGCCTAAAATGAATTTGGATATCAGAAGGTATGTGGAATGTTGTGTAGTGTGTCAAAAAGCCAAAGGCACATCATCCAATGCAGGCCTTTATCAACCTCTCCTCATTCCAAGTATACCTTGGGAATGTTTGAGTATGGATTTTGTTGTGGGATTGCCAAAACAAAGCAAGGATTTGACATTATTTATGTCATAGTAGACAGATTCAGTAAGATGGCACATTTTGTCCCATGCAAGATAGTGCATGATGCTTTTCACATTGCACAATTATTCTTCAAGGAAGTGGTGAGAATCCGTGGGTTACCCTTAAACATAGTCTTAGAGAGAGACACTAGATTCATGAGTCACTTTTTGAAGACATTGTGGCACAAATTGGGAACCAATATTTCCTTTGGGTCTGCATATCACCCTCAGACAGATGGTCAAACTGAGATGGTTAATAGAAGCATTGGGAACCTATTAAGATGTCTCACTAAGGAGTATGGTCAATCTTGGGATCAACTCCTAGGATAGACATAGTATGCATATAATGATACTATAAACATGACTAGCAGAAAGAGTCCCTTTGAAATGGTTTATGGATTTCACCCTAGAGGGATATTTGAGCTCAAAGATCTAAAAGATGGAGCCAAGGGTAGTGGTTATGCTGAAAAATTTGCACACTCCATGAAAGAGGTGCATGAAACAGTGAGAAAGATTCTAATAGAGAACAATGCAAAGATAAAGCAAAAGGTGGATGAAAGGAAAAAGGAAGTCCAGTTCTAGGTAGGGGATCTTTTTATGGTCCATCTAAACAAAGAAAGAATACAAAAGGGAGTGCCAAACAAGTTGCATATGAGAAGATTAGGTCCATGTACTATTCTGTCCAAACATGGAAATAATGCACACAAGGTTGAACTCCCTGAGGATCTTGGTTTATCTCCAGTATTCAATGTTGCATATTTGGTCCTCTATAAGGGGCCTACTCTGGATCTAGACTAGAGCCTTACTGAGGTTATACAAGAAGTGAAAGACTTGAACTTGAACCTTACACCACCTCATAAGGTAGAGAAGATAATTGACTCAAGGGTCTACAAGAAGACCATACATAGGAAATATTATGAGCATCTAATCAAATGGCATAGACAAGGAGATGCAAAGGCCACTTGGATCAAGGAGATAGAATTCAAGAAGTTGGGAATTGATTCCAACTTACTCAATCCAAGGATGGATTGAAAACTTTTATTTAGGGAGAATGGTGCAGGAGCACCTAGGCTAATCCCTGGTTCCAACTTTTGATGTGGCTTGTACTGACCTTAGCCAAGTTAGTAGTGTTTACTTTTGACCTTAGAAGGTCTTGAAAGTGTGCACCTACGTGGATTTGACTATGAGAAATCCAACCTAGGTGTTTTGTGTTTTGAGTTGTTTAGTGTTAGGTTGGCCTAAAAGTGGGAAATTGGGTCCAAAAGCCTTATAGGCTTAGGAAAGGTTAGAAATGTGCCTAAAAAGGCCTCTAGGATGTTTTTACATCAATTCATGTTGATTGGAGGTCATTAGGATTCTTTTTATGCAAAGATGTCAAAGTTGTCAAAATGTTGCATGACAACATTTGCAACTTTTAAAAGTTGCATGACAATATTTAACAATATTGGATTATTTTTGAAGAATTATGATGGGTTGTTATTGTAATGGCCTATAGTCATGGGGAAATAATATTTAGACATGGAGGATCCCATTTCCTGAGGCAAGTGGATCTAATGACAGAATTAAATTTGCAAGAAGAAGCGTTGTTTACTATTTTTTGTTTGCAGTTGACTACTTTGATGTTTGAGTGTTAGTAGATGGATTGAATAGTGAGATCCAGTGTTACATTTGTGTAGTAGAGGTAGTTTTGAATAATTTTTTTTTAGCTTTGAATTTTTTGTGAGATCATTAGATTAGTCTGTTAAATTATTTTGTTAATTGTATAGTTGCTGGCGTTAGTTAGACATTTTTAGGGAAAATGACTCCCCCGTAGATCTCCACTATGAAAATCATCACGGCCCATAGGGATATGGAAGGGAAGCCATTTTATAGTGTACATATGGAAGGAGGACCTCATAAAATTAAGTTATCTAATTTTGGTGTCATGCCCTAGGCGAGTCCAGTGTGCCCGGTTAGGTGCATGATAGTGAACCAAAGGTGTTTAATTATAGGGGAAAGATTGGGAAAATGGAACCACGCATGGCTTCACAAGAATAGAGGTCCTACAAATATCTCCTAGGTGGATTAGGCAATGTCCAATCCATTAAGATAGATTTCCAAGTATAAATCATCAGACTGCACAAAAATAGCCCTAATAGGCCTGAATTCTAGGAACCTACTGTACAGAGGCCTTAGAACCCTAAGACCACAAAAATAATTAATTTCTTGGAAAATGGTGTCTGAATATCCAATTTTGTATTGGGGTTATTTATAATAATTGTGAAATAAGTGGGAAAAACTCACTGTTTAGGGATAATTGATCTATTAGGCCTGAAAGACCAAATTCACCTAAGGTCTTGACATCATTTGAAAAAGCATTTAAGTCATATTCAAATGGGATCATATGGAATGAAAGAAGTTGTATTAGCAATAATTATGCCCTCTTTTCACTTGTGATTGCAGACAAGATGAAAATGCACTTGGAGTCTTCCAAGAAGGAGTAAGGGATTAAAGAGCACTTTATTGATAGTTATCCCAAGGTTAAGTACAAAGGTTACCAACTCATCGAGTGGTATTGGAGAAGTACTAGGATAGATAAGCAATGGATTGAAGGATCCTAGATGAGAGAATAGGATCTTGTGAAGGCTAGGAATGGTAAGTGTCCAAGATAGGCTTGAACAAGCACACCTTGAGTGTTTCTATCACTCCTCCTACCCACCCTGATTCGAGTAGCTTGTTAGAGTATGTGTGAACTACAAATTAAAGGAACCCCAATCTAGTTGTGGGTTCTAGTTCAAAGCCCAAATTGTTGGTTTGGTAATTTTTTCAAAATCCTAGTATAGTTTTGGGAGCCATTACAAAACCCAACATGTTGGGTTGGATTTCCTTTTCAAATCTCATGGTTTTCTTCTTTGTGAAGAAGGTTATCTTTGGCCTATGGAGCATGATTTGTCTGATCTTTTGGTTAGCAGACTTCAAGGTTGTGGGATGGTTGGAAAAATTCACTCTTAAGGTTAAGGGATCTTAGAGAAAAACCCTTGTTTTAGATTCAAGGTTAATAAAGCCTCTCAAAACCATTTCTCTTGAGACAGATGGCTATGGAATCTTTTTGGTACAGTTGATGCTTAGTTTGTTTATGTTTTTAGGCTATTGTTTTGTGTTGATTTGGAGCTTCTATTACAGAATGGTCTATCTCTTGCAGCTGGTGTTTATGTGGGGCTTCAGGCCCCACAAATCTATTTGATTAAAATTCTTAGGTGTGTTGTGTATCCTTCTATTGGGCAGCTTGTGCCTTGATTGATCCATATTTTCAAGTTGTTGATTGTTTGTTGGTGGCTAGAAGCTGGTTTATGATACACATCTTCTTGCAACCATGTTTTTGTTTGGGGTTATAGATCCCCCTCAAATCTAATTGTAAAGGGTTGCGGG
Source organism: Thuja plicata (assembly GCA_018584345.1). NCBI lineage: Eukaryota > Viridiplantae > Streptophyta > Pinopsida > Cupressales > Cupressaceae > Thuja > Thuja plicata. Next base: position 90,742 of record MU227500.1, on the reverse strand, counting down.
ACCCCTTCAAACCCTTTTTTACCCTATTAAAAAAAAAATTGTATTATTATTCATTTTGTAAATAAATGTTATAACAATCATATTACCTGTGGATGAAGTAACTTATATCTTATGTGATTGTATACCTTATTGGGAAATTATATTATGCTTTGGCTCTTATAATGTTGAGCAGGTACACTTGACATGTGCATTGAATGGATATATGTACAAGGCTATTTTTTCACCTAAAGATGTTAGAAAAATGGTCAGCACTCCCCTCGGGATTTGTGATAAGGGACTAACTGGCTCCTATGGATTCTATAAGTGGTGTAGGAGAACACTAGAACTTAGGGTTCCATGAAGGTCCTAGTAGCCTCTAGATCTTGTTAGAATAAAAGGTTTCACATTGGACTTCTTTTGTAAGACCTAGTTCCAAGATTGGCATTTTATAAGCCCTTGGTCAACTATTGGTCAATGATTGTCCAAAACCTAAATTATAGGTTATTTTCATTTTTTTCATGTTTTGATCCATTAGGGATCACAAAATAAAGGTTTGGACCAAGTTTGGTCACCTAATGTGCAAAATTGCTCAAAACGTTGTCAAGCAACGTTTGAGCAACATTGACAACTTTTGTCAAAACTTGTAAATCAACTCCCAAACGGATAGTTAGTTCAAAAATGAGATGTAACCATTGGGAGTGCCTAAAAAATCCCTTATATGTGGGTGGTAGGCTAATCTAATGTAATTTTTGGCATTCAATCAATAAAATCAACCATTTTCCTGCATTCTCGAGGAACAATCAGTTTGTACGGACAAGTACGAAAGAATTTGAGGGAAAGGCTGACTGATTAAGGTATCCCTATGTATTAGATTTATTTTTCATTTTTCTCATGGTCTAATAATTTTCCCATTTAGAGTTTTCTTATTTTTACTCCTCCTACCCTGGATTGTAGGTCCTAAATCAAGGTTTTAATTGTAATTGTGTTTTCTCTTCGATTCCACTATGGGAATATTGTTAGGAATAACAGTCCACAAGAAAAATGAGAGGGTTGGGTGAATCAATTTTAATAGAGATTATTAAAATTTAAACTTTATAAACCAAATCTGCAAATGTAAATTATAACACAGTAAATGCCAACACCATAACACAGTATTTTTTGTCGAGGAAACCCTATTAAAGGTAAAACACCGGTGGGACTTAACACCCAAAAATAGTGTACTGAGAGTATAGTATACCTGTTAAATGATATTAGCCTTGTTAGGAGCTTATTACAACATTACAATACACAGTCCCTGTTAGGAGACAGACCCTGTTAGGAGTCAAAGAAAATAGTAGGCTCACTTCCAAGGTACACTGCCCAAAGAAGCTTAAAGTCACCCTCAAGTATTTACAATCTGAATCAAGTGTATAAAGAAAATACACATTCCAGTGAACTGTTTGATAGCAACTGTCTTTGCTTGGTCAGTTCTAATGAAGTATCAACTCTACTTTTTATCCAATAGTCAACAAGCTTCGCAGGTTCCACACATCTCTATCCTTTTCTATCTCTTCCACATCTTCTCCACAATAAAATATCATTCATATATACCCTCTTACAATAATTTATTAGGTCGGTCAGCTAAGCTTTCCTAATACATAATTAACTAGGTCAGCCAATTTACACTTTCCATCATACAAATAATTACATAACCCCTTGCTAAGATACACATGGTATCTATAACAAGTATACATCATTTACAATCTATCACATATACTTCCAGATCCGTAATTCATACTCATAATTAATTTAACACGCTACATGTCTGAAGTTAGCCAGGAAATAGGTCTTCTCCAAAATACATGCCACAACTGACGTCATCAGTATCCAAACAATAATTGAACTCAACCCATTATTTTACCATATATCGACTGTCCATCAGTAAGCTCGCAAGTTCTAAAATATCTTCGCTAGAAAGATATACCCGAAACACAGAGACCTGCTCTATCCAGAATCATAGTTACACTCTAGAAGACTAGTCTTCACCAAATCAAGTGTAACATCCACAGTATGTAACATAGAGCCAAGCGACCTTAGGAATAAGGTCAGAACACATCCTTCTATATAAATCCAACTTTGATCATTCTGACTCATCCATACAGTGTTTGTACACTCCTTCCAGTTAAGCAGCCAGTCTGTCTTCTCCATAGAAATATATGTTGACATCAGTGACAAAACATGAGTATCAACAGTATGATCAGTAACCAAAATTGATATCATCCAAAAATCTCCCCCTTTGGCATTGATGGAAACATATGGGAAAATCCATATGCATCAACCCAAAAGTACTCTCTCTCAATACAATGTTCTCAATATCCTCAACACAAATCTCTGCAAAATAGTAGGGATTTTCACATAGATTCCTTCCCCCTTTGGTAGCAATGGCAAAGGGTGCCAAAATTCATCTGTAGTCTTCTGTAGTCTTTTTCAAATCTTCATTTCCAATTAGATAGGTGCAAGATCACCCAAATGTACTCCATAGTATTCGCATGCGATCACTCTGCCTAAGGAGTAGATCCATACATCAAGTTCAAAGAATGATATAGCTCTGAGATCCACTGGACTGATGCATATCTACATCATTTTAGTTCATTGGTGCTAATATACTCTAGTTTAATCTCTTTATCTGCTACCTTCTCCCTCAAGAAATGATACTTGATGGAAATATGTTTAGTCTTTGAATGCATTACAGGATTCTTTGACATATTCACTATGCTAGTATTATCACAATGGATAATCACTGGTTCTTTGAAAATTATTCCAATGTCCTTCAGTATTTTTTTTATCCAAACGACTTGTGTACAGTTTATTGCAGCAACAACATACTCTGACTCAACAGTAGATTGAGCAATACAGTTCTGCTTCTTTCTCAACCAAGAAACCAACCTTTTTCCAAGGAAAAATGCACTACCACTTGTACTCTTCCTGTCATCCACATTACCTACCCAATTAGCATCAGTAAAAGCCTGTAATGTAAAATCATCAGATTTTTCATACCATAATCCATATTCTATTGTCCCATTTAAATATCTGAAAATTCTTTTTACAGCAGCAAAATGTGTCTCTTTAGGATATGCCTGATATCTAGCCACAATTCCAACTGCATTGGTAATATCTGGTCTAGTGTGTGTTAGATATTGTAGACCTCCAATCATTGATCTATACTTAGTTTGAGCCAAACTTTGAGTCTCATCACTTTTAGTAAGTTTGTTTCCTATTACCATAGGTGTTCCAACAGGTTTACAATATTCCATCCCAAATTTCTTCAACATTTCCTTAAGATACTTGGTCTGAGATATAAAAATGTCATTCTTACTTTGATTAATTTGTAAACCAAGAAAAAATTGCATCTCACCAATCATTGACATCTCAAAGTGATTCTCCATTTCTTTAGCAAACTTCTTACTCATTTTATCATTTCCTCCAAAAATGATATCATCAACAAAAACTTCTATAATTAAGATTCCATCTTCATCAGTTCTTAAATACAAATTACTGTCTGCATTACCTTTTCTGAAACCAAGATGAAGTAGATGTTTATCCAAGCTTCCATACCATGCCCTTGGTGCTTGTTTCAGTCCATACAGCACCTTCTTCAGTCTACAAACCATGTTTTCATCATCTATCAAAGTAAAATCATCCATCTGATACACTTTAAATTCTCACAGAAATAGAATAGAATAGTCTCACGGCTTCCAATCTAGAAAAAGGTGCAAATGTTTCTTCATAGTCTCATGGCTTCCAATCTAGCAAAATTTGCAAATGTTTCTTCATAGTCTATGCCTTGATTTCAAAGACTGTCTTCCATATCTTTGTTGCGGCCTACACCACATCCTCTATCTTCTTGTTGTGAGTATCCTTTACATACCAGTCTAGCCTTGTTTCTTACCACTGTTCCTTCCTCATCCATCTTGTTTCTGAAAACCCACTTAGTGCCAATCACATTCTTGTTCTTATGTCTTGGAACCAATTCCCAAGTATTGTTTTTCTTTATCTGTTCTAGTTCTTCTTCCATGGTTTTAGTCCAAGATTCATCTCTACATGCTTCATTAATAGTCTTTGGTTCAACATGAGAAATCAAACAAATCTCATCTCTAACTCTAACCTGTGCTTGCATCACCAATAATTTGATCTTCAGGATGGTTTATCTTGACATACCTTGGCGTCTTCAATGTCTCAGTAGCTTCAGCCTGTTCTTCTTCTTCAATCTCATTCTCGATCATCAAGGGTCATTCAAGTTCAGCAACAACTTCTCTTGTTTCTTTTATCTGAGCACAATCATATATTCTTTCCTAAATTTGAAACTTTTCATCTATCCTCACATTGGTGCTTTCAATCAATTTCCTCAATCTCAGATTGAAACATTTATATGATTTAATCTTAGTGGAATAACCAAGAAATATTCATTCATCACTTATAGCATCAAAATTTCCTATCTCATCATCTCTCTTGATATAACATTTACTACCAAATATTCTGAAATATTTCACAGTAGGTGTATGATCAAACCATAATTCATAGGGAGTTTTACTTGTACCTTATCTGATCTAAATTATGTTCAATGTGTACACAGCAGTGCCAACTAATTCTCTCCAATGAACATGTGACACATTTCCTTCCAACAACATAGTCCTTGCAACATCTAATATGGTTTTGTTTCTTCGCTCTACTATCCCATTCTGTTGTGGAGTTATGAGGGAAGAAGTTTGTCTATGTATTCCATTTTCTTCACAATATGTATTAAACAACTCTGATGTAAACTCTCCTCCTATGTCTGATCTCAAGCACTTCATCGTTAAACCAAATTCATTCTCAACTTTTTCCTTGAATAACTTGAACTTGTCAAATGCTTCAGATTTCTCTCTCAAAAATGTAACCCACATCATTTGAGAAAAGTCATCAACAAAAGGTATAAAATACCTTTTACCATAGTAAGATCTTGTTCTTGTAGAACCACACAGATCTTTATGCACCAAATCCAATTTCCCTTTTGTTGAATAAGCTTTTCTCTTGAAGGTGCTTCTAGTTTGTTTCCCCATAACACGTTCTCTACACATAGTGTTAGATGGTTTTACAATTTTAGGTAGATCCCTTACTGCTTTTGTTATACTTGCCTTCACAATGTTATCAAAATTTACATGAAAAAATATTATGTGCCATAACCAACTATCATCAACCTTTGCAATAAAAAAAGAAGCTTCATATGTGTTCAATTCAAATACATTACCTCTAGATTTAGTGCCAGATGCTATCAAGTCTCCTATTTTACTCTTGATAGAACATTTTCCACTGATGAAGTTCAGTTGATAACCCTTGTCCACTAGCTATCTAACACTCAACAAATTATGCTTAAGTCCATCAAAAAGTAGTACATTGTCAGTGTTAGTCTTTCCATTCAAAGAGATAGATCCAACTCTAATAATAAGTTTAGGATTATTGTCACCAAATCTGACAACACAACCATCATGTCTTTTCAAACTCATAAACATGTTGTTATCTCCAGTCATATGATGTGAACAACCACTATCTATGACCCATTCAAATTTCTTTTCAACTCAGGATACTAAGCCTTTTTCTTCATGTATATGTTCATCATTATTTATAGAAATAAATCCAATTTCATCATAGTCACCATTCTCATCATCAGATATACCCTCACTTGCATAATAACATTCTTTGTCCTTTGAGAATTTAGATTTGAAAAACTTAGGTTTGTGCTTTAGAATTCTTGTAGGACATCTAGATGCAAAATGACCAATCTTGTTACATGAAAAACATTTCAAAGGTAATTTTACCTCAAAATTACCCTTACCTCTCTTTTCTCTTCTAGTAATCAGTGCCACGACTTCATCTAGCTTCCTTTCTTCTTCCTATATGTGTTCCCATTCATCGACATAGGCTCCAAGTTCTTCTCTTAGGTCACTACTGCTTGTGCTTGCATTTCCAGGTAAGATTCTTTTGTTTTTGTGCACAGTTGCTTTGAAGGTTGACTCAACCTTAGGTAAAGTGTCTCCCAATTTTGTGGCTTCAAATGTAGTTAGAATTCCAATCAACATCTCTCTGGTGAAGTTCGATGTTAAAGGTATGATCTCCTCTATAGCCTGAACCTTGGTTCTATATGCAGGTGTCAAAGATTTGAGTATCTTTGCAATCACTTATTCCTTACTGTAAGTTCCTTGAGAGTTCCTAATACCCCTAACTACTACAGTAATTCTTTGTGCATATGCTCTGATGTTCTCATCTTCTCTCATCTTCAATGATTCCATCTTTGTCTTCCATTCCTGTAACTTTTCTTTCTTTGTAAACTTGTCTCCAACATATAGTACTTCCAGTCTTGTCTAGATTTCATGTGCATAGTCCAAGTCCTTTACTTCAATAAATTCTCCTTCTGATAGTGCACTGATCAAGGATTCCCTTGCAATCATATTGCATGAAAATAGCTTCTTTTCATCTTCAGTGGATTTCTCCAATTCATCCTCAGTTACTACCTTTTCTTTCTTCTTTGTTATCATCCAGTAATCAATTCCCAGACATAGCAAGTGTGTTCTCATCTTGTTCTTCCAACTGTCAAAGTTTTCAAGATCAAACTTTGAACTATCCTTCCTATAGTAAGTCATCTTCAGGATCACCTCAAGCTGTTAAAATTTCTCTCTAAGGACCAGTTTCTCTGATACCAATTGTTAGGAATAACATTTCACAAGACAACTGAGGGGGGGGGGTGAATCAATTGTAATAGAGATTATTAAAATTTAAAGTTTATAAGCCAAATCTGCAAATGTAAATTATAACACATTAAATGTCAACACCATAACACAATATTTTTTTTTGAGGAAACCCTGTTAAAGGTAAAACCCTGGTGGGAATTAACACCTACAAATAATGTACTAAGAGTATAGTATCCATGTTAAAAGATATTATCCCTATTAGGAGCTTATTACAACATTACAGTACACCGTCCCTGTTAGGAGACAAACCCTATTAGGAGTCAAAGAAAATAGTAGGCTCACTGCCAAGGCACACTACCCAAAGAAGGTTAAAGCCACCCTCAAGGATTTACAATTTGAATCAAGTGTATAAAGAAAATACATATTCCAGTGAACTGTCTGATAACAATTGTCTTTGCTTGGTCAGTTCCAATGAAGTATCAACTCTTCTTTGTATCCAGCAGTCAAAAATCTTCGTAGCTTCCACACATCTCTATCCTTTTCTATCTCTTCCACATCTTCTCCACAATAAAATATCATTCATATATACCCTCTTACAATAATTCATTAGGTCGGCCAGTTAATGTTTCCTAATACATAATTAACTAGGTCAGCTAATTAAGGCTTTTCATCATACAAATAATTACATAACCCCTTGTTAAGAAACACACAGTATCTATAACATGTATACATCATTTACAATCCATCACATATACTTCCAGATCCATAATTCATGCTCACAATTAATTTCACACGCTACATGTCTGAAGTCAGCCAGGAAATAGGTCTTCTCCATAATACACGCCACAACTGACGTCATCAGTATCCAAACAACAATCGAACTCAACCCATTATTCTACCATATGTCGATTGTCCATGTTAGAGTATTATTACTTTATGCTTATTGATTAAATCATATTGATTTAATTATATAAGTTCCTATTACTCTAGTTACTTAAGCTTCATTTAGGTGCATTATTAATTAATTATTAATTAATAATGTGCAACCTAGCTTTTCCCTTTAGGGTTTCTATCTCACCTTTTATAAGGTTGAGCTTTGTACTTTTTCATTATCGCTTATGCATTTTTTACATTTGAGAGCACTTTTCTTCTGTCTCCATTTTTCTTCTCTTGTAATAGGTTATTGGCTAACAGGTTCTTCTTGGGTTGTGTAGAATTGAGTTTGATCAATTCTTTCATGGTATCAAAGCTCAGATCTGTGGCTGCTTGTTCCTAATTTGAAGGTTTTTGGAGCTTGAAGGGTTTCTGATTTTCAGAGTTTTTTGTTTATTGGTTTTGGGGGGTCTCTATTTTTTGGAGCATTTTGGACCAAAACCGACCTCACAATTGAGTTCAAAAGGCCCAAAAACCCTAGGATTCATATAAAACACATCCAATTTGGACACCAGAGCATCTGGAAAAAAATTTTGGCCTTCTAGGGTCGTACGGACACAGTTTTTGAGATGAAAACTCAAAAAAAATTTAAAAAAATGCAAGTTTTTTTAAGCACATGGGGCGCACTACCACCGTGCCACCCCATCGCCACCCCGCCACTGCCTCTGCCTAGCCCGGCTCAGCCCGCGCCCGGCCCACCCGCCAGCGCACCGCCCACCGCCTGCCGTAGCGTCACCGGCGGTGCTCCGCAATGAAGCCGCCCACCAACTGTCGCAGTGCTACCGGCCGCCGCAGTGCCACCGGCCCCCACAGTGCCACCGAATACCACCGACCCGCCACCTCCTACACAGGGCTGACATCATCAGTTACGTCAACAGCCAGAAAATATTTTTTTGGCAGATTTTCAAATTTTCTGGCAAAAATTCCCTTTTTCGGCGGTCGGAAAATTTTTTCTGGCATACCTTCTGATGGCTGTCAATTTTTTGCTTGTGGACAGTGACGGGAATTTGAACGTCAAATTTTTTGTTGGGACTGTGTTTTTCCAGTGAGCTTGCATTTTGGGGTACTTGTGCTTTTTTGGTCCTACAGGGCTCATACAAACTCAAAATTTGACATATCATATATCGACGGAAAGGAATTTCTGAGCCCGTCGCATTGGTGTAAGTTTCATTTTTTGATTCTCCCATTTTGATGCCATTTTTGAGCTTCAAAGTCAAGGTACACAAATTTACACTCTAAAGCATTTCTTGCTCTTTCTTTCTTTCAAACTTTTGGAATTGTACTGGAATTGGGTTTTATCGATTGTGGGGGCTATTCTTTCTTGCTTTTCTGTCATTTATCTCAGAAAAACAAAACATTGTATTATATAAAATAAAACCCCTTTTGCATCTTATGTCTACTTCTGAAAGAAAACATAATTCAAAAATCAGTCAAAGCACAGGGCACTATGGCAGACACAACATCTGTTGAGATTCTCACTCCACACAATTACCATGTGTGGAAGCCAAAAATGACCAGAATCCTCATGTCATGAGGTTTATGGTTCTACCTAGATACAGTTCAGCCAATTCTTCAGAGGCCTTATGAGGCTCTTATGCACAGAAATAGGATGGATGAGGCAATGGGCCTCATTGCCATAAATATTTTAGATGGGTTGTTGTTCCACCTGGATGGTTTGACCACACCCAGAGATATGTGGGACACGTTTTCCACCTTATTTAGCACCATGAATCAGTTCAGGATTCTCCAGATAGATGCAGAGTTCACCTCCTTGGTACCTGAATCATTCACCAGCATTGAGGACTTCTTGATGAAGTTCAAGTCTCTTCGTTCTATTTTACAGGTTGCTGGCAAGATGAAGTCAGATGATGAGTGTATCTTTCTGAT
>MU227500.1:70066-81139 GCA_018584345.1 Thuja plicata | reverse complement strand
ATTTTCACTTCTACCTTCTACTCCACTATGGATGCACTGGGTGCACGTCATGTTATGCCCTCTTTTGAGACCTTTTGTGACAGGTTAACTCATGAGCAGTCCAAGCTTAGTCAGATGGATTCTCTTATAGGTTCACAGTCATAGGCATTGCTTGCCAAGTCATCTCAGGATACACAAAAGCCAAAGCCAAAGTAGATATTAGATTCCTCTTCTTAGCACTCTACTAGCCCACCATCTTCTTCTAAGAAGGAGAAATAGAAGACTCATAACTCCACATGTTCCTATTGTCAGAAGAGAGCTCATGATGAGTCAACTTGTTTTTAGAAGAGATTCGATGGCTATGAAAAATAGATTGTAGATTTGCAAGCTCTTCTTCAGAAGAGAAATGTTTCCTCTCCATCCTCTTCTAGCTCACAGGTGTCTGCTTTTCATTCTTCTTCCACATCTTCAACATTTGGACAGGGTCATGCATTACAGGCATCTGTTGCATCCCCTTCATAGGTCCCTTGGATACTAGATTCAGGTGCTTCTCACCATATGTCATCTTCTCCAGATTTGTTCTCTTCTTTTGAGGCTTCTCCTATTCCTCATATTCTCATGGGGAATAACACTGTACAGATAGTCTGCGTGACAGGTTCGGTCAGCATTCAGGATGGCACATTCAATGATGTATTGTATGTTCCATCTCTATCTACAAACCTTCTCTTGATTTATCAGATTACATGCAGTGGGTCAGGGAAGACAGTTGAGTTCACGACAGATTTAGCCTTCATCAGGGATAGTGCGATAGGAGGCATTATTGCTACAGGGATAGTTGATCATTCCACACGTCTCTACACCTTCTCTCACTTTGGTCCACCATCTCCATTGTCAGAGCATAGCTCTCCTCTTTCAAGAGAGCATCATGAGGTGCAGTCAGGTCGCTTGAACCTTTGTGTTGTTCCCGAGACCAGTGTTGTGACTACCACAGCACATCCTAAGGCGTACTTTTTTCTTCAGTAGGATTCTTCTTCAGCACTGCTTGACCCTCCAGCTCCATTCATCGAGCCACCAGGTGCAGTTGTTGAGGACTCTACAGAGGACATTCATCTCCTCTTTGATGACAGTGTTAGCACACCTATCATACCACTTACATTGGGAATTCCCTTTCAGGATCCTCGTGTCTACTCCTTTGAGAATCAGCTCAGCCTTCTAGTGACACCTCAACTTTCGAGGTTCCCTTGACAGTGTCCACTAAATTTCACTCCTCTGTATTGGAGTCATAGTGGTTTGTTCATTGATCCAAGGGTTCTTTCATTTTGGGGGGGCTTTGGAGCCTCGACCCTATCTCACGGGGGGTTGGTAGCATGTATTGTACTTATGGCTTTGAGAGAGTCTCTTGAAGTCATTCTTCTTGTCTTTTCTTTCTTTTATATCTCTTTTTGGAGAGGAGTTTTTCCCACTGGGTTTTCTCCTTTGTCTCCAGTTTACAGAGATTTCCTTTTACTAGGTACCTGATCAGGCCTTGTTGCTGGGACCCATTTCTTGCTTTCATAGTTTTTCTAGGTCAGCTTTCTCCCTGCATTCGGCTTAAGGGGGGTGTTAGAGTATTATTACTTTATGCTTATTGATTAAATCATATTGATTTAATTATATAAGTTCCTATTACTCTAGTTACTTAAGCTTCATTTAGGTGCATTATTAATTAATAATGTGCAACCTAGCTTTTCCCTTTAGGGTTTCTATCTCACCTTTTATAAGGTTGAGCTTTGTACTTTTTCATTATTGCTTATGCATTTTTTACATTTGAGAGCACTTTTCTTCTGTCTCCATTTTTCTTCTCTTGTAACAGGTTATTGGCTAACAGGTTCTTCTTGGGTTGTGTAGAATTGAGTTTGATCAATTCTTTCAGTCCATCAGTAAGCTCAAAAGTTTTGAAATATCTTCGCCAGACAGATATACCCGAAACACAGAGACCTTCTCTATCCAGAATCACAGTTACAGTCTAGAAGACCAGTCTTAACCAAATCAACTATAACATCCACAGTATATAACATAGAGCCAAGCGACCTTAGGAATAAGGTCAGCACACATCCTTTTGTATAAATCCAACTTCAATCATTCTGAATCATCCATACAGTGTCTGTACACTCCTTCCAGTTAAGTAGCCAGTCTATCTTCTCCATAGAAATATATGTTGACATCAGTGACAAAACATGAGTATCAACAGTATGATCAGTAACAAAAACTGATATCATCCAACAAATCTAATGCCCCTTTGTGAAATTAAAGAATTGTCAATGTACTTTAAGAATATGTAGGATGGGTTTGTCAAAGTGCAGGGAGAAGGGCTTGCCATGATGCCCTAGTTGTACATGTCCATGTGTACACCATTCACTGAATTAGGACAGTCTACATAACTTTTGTTTGGGGATTCATCAAGACCTCAAAATTGGTGTAGAAGACCCTTATGCATTCCCCCACATGATCCAATTATTGTTTTTGGCATTGGATGCAAGGAAAAAGCACTTGTAGTGTAAGTGCAGACCTAATTAGGCTTAATTACAGTAGCATTTTTGTGTATTATCCCGCTTTCCTTTCATCTTCATGTTTTGGTGTTTAAGTCTAATACCTTAGGCTATAAATGGTATATGGATCCCTAATTTGTTCAAGGGGTTGTGTGGAAGTATTTTTTTTAAGAGAAAAATCCTTCGAGAAAAGGCTACAAGCCAATAGGAGGGTTTCCAAAGGAACTATGTTCAAAAGGTTGCATGTTTTTAATAGGATCATGGAATCCTTGTCTTAGGGACCTAAATAGGCCACATCCATGAGTGTAGGTCACCCCTCGTCCTTGGAATCATTTCATGGGGGTATTGTTGACAATTTGGTATAAGTGCAATATAGCCAATCATTTGGAATTGTTGTTCTAGGCTTGGTGAAACCTAGTGAGTAGGTTTCCCTATGGGTAGTAGGTTGTGATAACCTAGATCCAAGACCTTTCTACACTTGTGATAAGTGTAGAGAACTTTTGCCTCTTGGATTTGGGGTATTGAAGGATACATTGTCCTTTAGAGTCCTTTTGTGGCTTCTACCTATCTACTCTACATCAAGTGGTATCAAAGCTATTTCTTCTCCTAAGGATGAAGAGATCCCTTCAAGGGTTAGAAACATTGAACTAGCAAAGATGGTGAGAGAACAGAGGGCAGAAAATATAGCCTTGACTAGGAGGCTTCAAGAATTGGAGAGCAAGGTAGAGAAGGGAAAAAGATGACACTTCTGGTGGTGAAGAAGGGAGTGAAGAGGAAGATGACACCCCTGATCAGGATGTGAACATTCCTACAGACCAGAGACCCCTCATATATGCCTTGAAATCTAGGGGAAGAAGAACTATGGAGGAGAAGTTGGATATACCAAATTTCAATGGGAAGATGAATACAGATTTGGCCTTGGACTGGATTGAGGCCTTAACAAGCCTCTTTGAATGTGAGGACATCCCTGAGAAGCAAAGAGTAAATATGGAAAGATCCAAGTTGAATTGGGTAGCACTAACTTGGTAGAAATTCATCCAAACAAATAGGGTGAATAATGGGAGAAGTATGATTACTTCATGGAACAAGATGATAGCATTGATTAAAGAGACATATGTGCCTGAAGATTATGGGGTGCAACTCCATAGAAGGAAGAAAAACTTCAAGAAAAAAGACATGGATGTAGGCTCATACACCGAGGAGTTCTTGAAACTATGCATGAAGACAAATGCAACAGAGGATGAGGAAGAAAAGTTAGCAAGATACATGAATAGCCTTAAGGTATACATTCGAGAAGAACTTAGCTTACACTGCCCTACATCAGTAAAAAAATGTTACCAAATGGCACTCTAAGTAGAGGAGAAGTGGAAGAGAAAACAAGATTTTGGCAAGGGAAAGAAAAATAATGGTGGAAAGAATTTTAGAGGCAGAGGTACCTCTTGGAATAGAGGACAATACAATGGAAGTAGCAGAAAGACTCCTAACCAAGGCCAAGGAGACAAAGAAAATGGTGAACCAAATTTTAGAGGGAACTTCAGAGGAAGGAGACCCTTCAATAGAGGGAGAACAAATACAGGAAGAGGTAATGGAGCCCTAAGATGTTACTACTACAACCAACTTGGACGCCATGCAGGAAGATGACCTGAGAAAAGGAACAACAACAATCAGGGGGGGAGAATGACACAACTTATCCATGAAGATAGACAAGAAGATAATGCAAAGGATCTAGAACTAGAGGAAGGAGCATATCTGATGATGAGGAAATTCTTCCTTCAAGTACCACAAAACCAAGAACCTCCTCAAAGGAAGAACCTCTTTAGGACAAAGATCAAATGCAATGGAAAGGTATGAAATCTTCTGATAGATTCTCGTTCAAATGAAAATTTAGAATCTTTTGAAATGGTTAAAAATTTAAATCTTCCTAAAAAGCCACACCCCTTTCCCTACCATCTCTCTTGGCTGACCAATGGTCAACAAACTATAGTAACTGAACAAGCATGGGTAGAATTTTCTATTGCAAACTTCAAAGATAAAGTACTTTGTGATGTTTTAGAAATGGATGCTTCCCACATCCTTCTAGGAAGGCCTTGGAAATATGATGTGGATGCCACACATAACTATAGGAATAACACCTACTCCATCACTAAAAATGGGGAAACTTTCACTATGAAGCCCCTACCTGATCCTAAAACAAAGAAAGAACCGATTATCATTGACCTTGGGTGAAAAGGAAATGTTGCAAGTGTTAAAAGAACCTGAGACTGAAGCCTTTGTCCTAATCTATAAACCCAATGATAGCATAAGATCTGATGACAAGGATCCAATACCAAATGAAGTCAGAGAATTATTAAATAAATAGAGTGATGTCACTGCTAGTGACTTTCCCACAAGCCTCCCTCCCTTAAGAGATATCAGTCACCAAATAGATATGATACCTGGCTCCTCCTTACCAAATAAAGCACCTTATGAGATGACCCCTACCCAAAATGCAGAGATTGCAAAAAAAATCAGCGAGTTTCTTGAGAAAGGACTAATTCAAAGAGCCTTAGCCCTTGTGATGTCCCATTAGTCCTAGCACCCAAGAAAGATGGCAAAGGGAGGTTATGTACAGACAGTAGGGCCATCAACAAGATCACCATAAGGTACATATTTCCTATTCCAAGAATGGAGGAATTACTGGACCAATTGGGAAATGGATGTTACCTCACTAACATTGATTTAAAATCAGGATATCACCAAATCAGAATAAAGCCAGGGGATGAATGGAAGACTACATTTAAAACAACTGAAGGCCTTTTTGAGTGGTTGGTAATGCCATTTGGGCTGAGCAATGCCCCAAGAACATTCATGAGACTCATGAATGAAATTTTTATTGACTTTATTGGCAAATTTGTAGTCATATTTCTTGATGACATTTTAATATTCAGTCATAGCAGGGAAGAGCATCTTGAGCATGTTGAACAGGTTTTGAGGAGACTTCATCAACACAAGTTAGTGATTAACTTGGAAAAGTGCATGTTCATGAAGAAGGAACTTGTGTTCCTACGGTTTTTCATCTCACAAGGCACCCTAAAAATGGACCCTGAGAAGGTTCAAGCAATTGTCAACTAGCCTCCACCAAAGAACCAAGGTGATGTTAGAAGTTTTCATGGTCTTGCAACTTTTTATAGGAAATTCATAAAAAAATTCAGTCATGTTTGTGCACCTATGTTGGACACTATTAAAGGTGGTAAGAAGATTAATTTTATATGGTCTAAAGAGGCTAATGATGCTTTCCAATACCTCAAGAATAGGGTATCTCAATATCCAATCTTAACTCTTCCTGATTTCAACAAACTATTTTTTGTGGAGACAGATGCAAGCAATTTGGCAATAGGTGTTGTCCTAAGCCAAGAAGGTAAGGTCGTGGCATTCTTTTCTAAAAAACTAAATGATGCAAAGAAGAAATACTCTACCTATGATTTAGAGTTATATGTCATGGTTCAAGCATTTAAGAAATGGAGACATTATTTAATCCCAAAAAAATTTCTAGTCTTTACTGATAACCATGCATTGATTTTCTTCAATACTCAGGATAAACTAGGGGTTAGACATGTAAAATGGATGGAACAATTGCAGGCTTACACATTTAACATAAAGTAAAAAAAGGGACTAGCCAACAAGGTGGTTGATGCACTAAGGAGAAGGGTTGGATTAATTGAAGACATTCAACTTCAGAGTGTGGGCATTGACTCACTCCAACACCTATATGCAGGAGATCCAGATTTTGGAGAGGCTTTTGAAGTGTGCAAAAATCTGACAGGCAGGTATCAAACTGATTTTTTTGACATTTTGATTCAGAATAACCTTTTGTTTAAGGGGGCTCAGTTATGCATCCCCAAGTGTTCCATGAGAACAAACATAATCAGAGAAAAACATTTTGGTGGCATGGGAGGTCACTTTGGAATAGACAAGACCACAGACTTGGTAAAGAGAAGTTATTTTTTGCCAAAATTGGCTAAGGATGTTAGGAAATTTTTTGAATCATGTTCCATCTGTCAGCAAGCTAAAGGAGTATCCACAAATCAAGGTTTGCATCAACCTCTACCTATACCAACTAGACCATGGGAGTCCATCTCCATGGATTTTGTAATGGGATTACCAAGAACAAGATAGGGTTATGATAGCATTTTTGTCATAGTGGATAGATTTAGTAAAATGGTGCATTTTGTTCATTGTAAGATCACAAATTATGCTTCACACATAGTACACTTATTATTCAAAGAAGTGGTTAGAATCCATGGCCTACCCTAAACAATAGTATCTGACAGAGATGCAAAGTTTCAAGGTCACTTTTGGAGGACACTTTTCAAGAAGCTAGGCACCAATTTGACCTACAGTTTAGCATACCACCCACAAATAGAAGGGCAAACAGAGGTGGTGAATAGGTCTCTTGGAAATATCTTAAGATGCCTCACAAAATAGTACACCCAAAGTTGGGATATGATCCTTCCCCAAGCATAATTTTCCTTTAATGACTCTTTGAATAGGTCCACAGGAAAGACACCTTTCCAAAATGTCTATGGCTTACATCCTAAGGGTCCTATAAACTTGGTATAGTTACCTTTAGATTTCAAAGTGAGTGCACAAGGTGAAGATCTAGCAAAGAAAATCACCAAAGTTCAGGAAAAAGTGAAAGACACATTATAGCAATCCACCATGAAATACAAAGCACATGCAGATAAGAAGAGAAGAGAGATTCATTTCCAAATTGGAGATAAGGTATGGGCGTACCTAAAGAAAGTAAGACTACCTAAAGGAAGGTATTCAAAATTACACATGAAGAAAGTTGGGACATGCACCATCCTCAACAAAATAGGTGAAAATTCCTATGAGATATCCCTTCCTCCTACCCTATTGATCTCTCCTATATTTATTATTGCAGATCTAACACCTTATAAATGTGTTTCAGATATGATAAATGTGTAGGATCCACAAAGTGAGGAGGATGGAGGAGACTATGTCACAAACCTTCCACAAAGAAAACCAATGGAGTTGGAAACAATCCTGGAGTCCAAAGTGCTGAAGAAAACAAGGAACCAAAAGTATATGCAATACCTAGTCAAGTGGAAAGGACTCCCTAACATTGGTGCTACCTGGATGACAGAGGAACAAATTAAGCAACATGGCATCACTATTGATCAGTTAACCTCAAGTGGGAACTTGAGTTCAAAAACTCATGGGGAGTATGGTGTAGAACCATGCTAGCACTTAGGGTTCCATGAAGGTCCTAGTGGCCTCTAGATCTTGTTATAATAAAAGGTTTCACATTGGACTTCTTTTGTAAGACCTAGTTCCAAGATTGGCATTTTATAAGCCCTTCGCCAACTATTGGTCAATGATTGTCCAAAACCTGAATTATAGGTTATTTTCATTTTTTTCATGTTTTGATCCATTAGGGATCACAAAATAAAGTTTTGGACCAAGTTTGGTCACCTAATGTGCAAAATTGCTCAAAAAGTTGTGAAGCAACTTTTGAGCAACATTGACAACTTTTGTCAAAATTTGTAAATCAACTCCCAAATGGATAGTTAGTTAAAAAATGAGATGTAACCATTGGGAGTGCCTAAAAAAGACTTTATAGGCAGGTGGTAGGCTAATCTGGTGTAATTTGTGGCATTCAATCAATAAAATAAACTATTTTCCTACATTCTCGAGGAACAGCCAGTTTGTATGGACAGGTACGAAATCATTTAAGGGAAAGGATGAATGATTAAGGTATCCCTATGTATTATCTTTCTTTTTCACTTGGTCTCATGGTCTAATACTCTATCCATTGAGAGTTGTCTTATTTTTACTCCTCCCACCCTGGATTGTAGGCCCTAAATCAAGGTTTCATTTCTAATTGTGTTTTCTCTTCTATTCCACCATGGGAATCTAATGCCCCTTGGTGGAATTCAATAATTGTCAATTTAATTTAATAATATGCAGGATGGGTTTGCCAAAGTTCAGGGAGATGAGCTTGCCATGATGTCCTAGGTGTACATGTCCATGTGTGCACCATTCACTGAATTAGGACAGTCTACATAACTTTTGTTTGGGGATTCATCAAGACCTAAAAATTGGTGTAGAAGACCCTTATGCATGCCCCTACATGATCCAAGTATTGGTTTTGGAATTGGATGCAAGGAAAAAGCACTTGTAGTGTAAGTGCAGATGTAATTAGGCCTAATTACAGTAGCATTTTTGTGTATTATCATGCTTTCCTTTCATCTTCAATTTTTTGTGTTTAATTCTAATATCTTAGGCCATAAAGGGTATATGTATCCCTAATTTCTTCAAGGGGTTATGTGGAAGTATTTTTTTTAAGAGCAAAAATCCTTCAAGAAAAGGCTATAAGCCAATAGGAGGGTTTCCAAAGCAACTATGTTCAAAAGGTTTCATGTGTTGAATAGGATCATGGAATCCTTGTCTTAGGGACTTAAATAGGCCACATCCATGAGCGTAGGTCACCCCTAGTCCTTGGAATCATTTCATGGGGGTATTGTTGACAATTTGGTATAAGTGCAATATAGCCAATCATTTGGAATTGGTGTTCTAGGCTTGGTGGAACCTAGTGAGTAGGTTTCCCTATGGGTAGAAGGTTGTGATAACCTAGCTCCAAGACCTTTCTGCACTTGTGATAAGTGTAGAGAACTTTTGCCTCTTTGAGTTGGGGTATTGAAGGATACATTGTCCTTCAGAGTCCTTTTGTAGCTTCTGGCTATCCACTCTACATCAATAAGTCTAGTGGTTATATTGGGCTTTGACAGGCCAATCTTTTGGTGTAACGACAACCACACTTGTAACAAGTGGTATTAGAGCTTGGTCACAGGTTCGAATCCGCTTGGATAATATTGAGGGGGAGATTGTTGGCAAATGGGCAGTGGTCCCCTTGGGATTCATGATAAGGGACTAACCACCTCGTATGGATTCTATAAGTCTAGTGGTTGTATCGGGCATTGACAAGTTGATCTTTTGGTACAACAAAAACCACACATGTAACAGATGTAGGCATAATTCACTCCCCAATGGTAATTAATTTTTATATGATACACTGAATCTTCCTATTGTATTACTCAATCATACTAAAATTAATTATAAGATGTGTTATGGGTGACCTTGTGTTAACTTGGATTCAAATGAAAGGTCTTCCAAAGTCTACCCACAACATGAGTTACTATTAATTTCATGATTGAATTAGAAGTTTAATATGCTTATTACTAATAAGCTAGTTTATAGGAATTAAATGATTTCATATATTATCGAGTGAAATATTTTTGTGTTTCAAGAATAGGGAAAATAAAATTAAGTTAATTATTTTTGGAATATTCATTGGGTTGGGAATGCACATACTTGATTTAACCATTTGGTTAAATATAACAATGGACTAATTTTTTTTATTGGATGAGGTAGGAAAATGGTCCTACACCCAAACTTATACCACCAAAATAGAGAATTTAAAAAAACATAACAAAATTGCACCAATGTAGCCCCAAAAAATGGTAAAAAAATATTGCATGGAAAAATAAAAGATAAATAAGACAGCAGAATAATTACATTTCATATTTTAGAGGCTCCTAAGAATGTTCCACCTATCCATAACTAGGTAAATAATCTTCCATTCCACTTGTGCAAAGTTCTTCCTTCGTCATCATTTTTGATGCACGAACTTTCTTCAATTTCCTTTTCATTTTGCACCTCTTCTCTTACTCTTCCTCTTAATGCTATGATATTCTAGAGATTATTCATAAAAGTCAAGGAGAATTTCTTGCGATCGTTAGTGATAGCAGGCATCCCAACTAGAGAGTTTTTAAATTGAGAAATTATGCATCCAATAAATTTATTTTCTCCTTCATTGTGCTTTTGAATGAGTTAATAAAATTGTTATTTTTTTCTTAACCATACTTTTCGAAAAGTAATGAGAAAATATGAATAAGGGAAATGGGAGAAATGTAAGAATTAATTGTTCTATCGAGTAATGTCCTAGGTGTGTGACTTGGAGCATTACATGAGGAGAAGACAAGAATGGATATGCTTAAGAGAAACATAGGGGGCTAAAAATAAATATTAATGGTGAATGGAGAGAGAATAAAGAGGATATAAGTAGCTAGGAAGAAATAATAGTTTTAATGGAATATAAGGTGGGATTTAAACTTTTCTATTGACAAATTATATATTTTGATTGATAGCTCCAAGAACACTTTAAATTGGCATGTAACATGCTCTAGACCATTTCATATAAACATTTTAAGTTCATAAAAGATAGTGCACATTAGCACTATAAAAACCAAGAAAATTTAGTTTTATTTCTACAACAATCTTCTGATTGCCTAAATTTATTTAATTTTCTTACACAAATTTAATATAAAAGCAAAACAAGGACCATTTGTAGACAATTTTATTAAATAAACAAATATCTTGAAACAATCAACAAAATACATTATCTCTTTAATATAAATAAAAAATAATCATTATATTCAAATTAGTATTATCACCTCTTTAAATAATAACATTCATTTAAAAACAACTTTTACTAAAATATATA
>MU227500.1:45695-60488 GCA_018584345.1 Thuja plicata | reverse complement strand
ATTCTACCAAGATCAAGGCTTACAAATGTCTAAACAAAGCCTCTAACAAAATTATTGAAAGTGCAAATGTAAAGATAGATGAATTTGTAGAGAAGAATGAACAAGAAAGCACTAAAGAACCAGAGGATTACAATAAGTTCACTTACAAAGAGGAACCTGACACTCTACCCCACCAACAATGTAGAGCACCTAAGCTACAAATCACTGCTTTAGAACATCAGGCTGCAAATACCGACGGTCAAGATAATGATCGAGAAAATGTGCAAGGTGATGAAGAACAAAATGAGGATCAAAATAATGATCAAGCTAATAGACAAAGGATTGTACCTATACTTGCAAGATATGTAAGGAAAAACCATCTAGAGGACCAGATCATAGGAGATAAGAAAGCTAGTACAAGAACAAGAAGTAAGTCTTTAAACTCAAGTTTCTTAATTTGTGAGTTTGAGCCAAAATCTGTCAAAGTTGCACTAGATAATGAGGAATAGATAAGTGCTATGAATGATGAGATTGAGCAGAATGTGGTGCAGGAGCACCCCTGAGAAGCCAGTCAGTTGGTTATCTCATGTTGTTTTTGGTGTGTGAAAATGTCAAAGACCCTCTTGAAGGGAACTATAATTATATAAGGTCATGTGGACCAAGTGTGGTGTGAAGTAGTTCTTATTTTGTGCTCTTTGTTAGGTTAAATTACTTCATTTTGGCTCATTAATTGCACTGTACTTGATAATGTTGTCAAGTGGTAAGTTGATGTTTTTCATGTCTTTAGGGTCCTATGATTCCCTAAGAGGTATAACTAAGGTTAGATAGGTTAGGTTACTGTTAAAACACTTGCAAAGTGCAAATTTGTAAAAGATGTAAAAATGTTGCTATGCAACATTAGCAACTTTTCAAAGTTGCTGACAACATTTTTGATTGTCTTAAGGGTTTTAGTGTCTAACTTGGATTGAGTTCATCCAAGGAGTTATGCACGTGTGTTGAGGGGATATAAGGAAGGAAAACCCTAATTTGAGGGGTTGGAAGTCATTGTACATATTTTGAGTTTTGGAGCCAAGGAGTTTTTTGAATGACAGAGTAGCAGATTTGAGTAAAATTATTCATTCTTGTTATGCATGGATTAGAATTAGGATTTTGATCATCTAAGACCCTTTTTCGGCATGTTGTAGAGTTATTCCAATAGTTAGCTTGTTCTGTACAGTTACTTTTCTTTTCCTTTTTGTTAAATTAGTTTGTTTTATACAGTTTGATGTCCATTTTTGACAGTGAGGCAAAGATGTGGACCAAACTCCATTTCCCACCATTTGTTTTTTATGGCCTCTTGGGGATGGAGACTAGGTCCATGGAGCTTCAAGATTCCAGAAGATGGAGATCTGGAAGTGTGTGCACCTATTTTTAATGTCTTGCCCTAGGCGAGCTGTGAATGAAGCCTAGCTAGGAAGACTGTGAAGAAATGTTTAGTAAATGTAGGAGGGATGATTTCATGAGCCAAGAAGGCCATGGATGTGTTTATATATGTTGTGTAGGTGCTCAAGAATGAGGAGGAGTTCCCAAGAAACCAAGTTACCAAGTTTTGAGACCAGAGACTTGTCTAAAAGGCTTTAAAAAGCCCTATTTCTGAAACAGGGTGTACGGACAGGGTTGAGACCTGAGACCACCAAAATCTTGAAGGTCTTGTGTGGTATGTGTGAACTGCCAAAAGACATTTGGGGGTCCTTTCTGAAGTTTTTTAACTAAAATAGTGCATTCCTACTTTTTAGGAGGCCTAATTGGTGAAAAAGGCTACAAGGCCTAAAAGATAGGAATTTAGAGAGTGATGGAGAAATGGATTAACTTGGTAACTTAAGACCCATTTTGGGATTCAAAAATGGATTTGAATGAAGCCTTGGCCCTCCTGCAATCCAAAACAATGATTAGGGCTTGGGAGATATAGTGGAGAGGAGTTCTTACAAGGAACAAAGAATGGGGAACCTAACAAGATAGGAAGATTATTGGTGGAGGGAAAGAATTGGATCTTTCCAAGCTTTGGAGGGTGGATTGAGGAAACCCTAAGGGTCCTAGGAGTGACCTAAGTAGAGTTCAAGACAACTCAAGAGGTGACTAAGTTTCTCCCTATCAAATTGGTATCAAAGCTTTAGGTTCAAGATTTGGGATAAGAAGTGTTGCAGCTAGTGGATGTTGCAGAATGAAGAATTAAGTGGAGATTTAAGTGCATCTAGCAAGATGGTGACCAATGTTGAATTGGCAAAGAAAGTTCAAGAACAAGAAAAGGAAAATAGATTGCTAAGAGAAAGATTGAGTTAGTTAGAACAACTCTTAAGAGAAGTACAAGACAAGGAAAATAGAGTGAAGGATAAGGTAGACCAAAAAGAGGAAAAAGAAGCTAAGGAGAAGGAGTTGGACATATAAGAAGAAGCACCTGATCCTGATTTTTTCTTACCAGAGGAAACCTTCTTGAAGGCACTCAAGGTCTTAAGTGGAAAAGCTTTGGAGGGTGTGCCACTTTTTAGTGGACAAATGGATGATGATCTAGTCATGAACTGGATAAATAGTCTTGAGAATCACTTTAAATGTGATGGTGTGACAGATGCTCAAAAGTTAAAGGTGGCTAAGTCTAAGTTGAGGGGACGAGCACTTACTTGGTGGAAATATGTTCAAACTTAGAGAGAAAGAGGGAAAGAACCCTATTGTTACATGGAAGGGTATGTTAGCCAAGTTCAAGCAGACTTACCTACCAGATGATTATGAAGTTCAGATGCATAGAAAGAGACAAAAACTCAAGCAGAAAGACCTTGATGTCCAAGCATATACTGAAGAATTTCAAAATTTATGCTTAAGGTCAAAGATAGTGGAGGATGAGAGTATCATATTAGCTAGATATCAGAATGGACTCAAATGGTCTATACAAGAAGAGATGAGTCTTACTACCTTAATAAGTGTGAGACAATGCTATCAAATGGCTTTGAAGATAGAAGAGGAAAGAAAGAGGAAACATGATCAGACCTCAAGAGGAAGAGGAAGAGGTAGAGGTAAGGAAAATAGAGGACATAGAGGCATCTTTGCAGGCAGAGGCAGTGAGTATAAATCTCAAGGAGAATCTAAATTGACTGAGATATTCAATGAGACTAGTGGAAGAGGAAGTATGAATAGAGGAAAAGGATTCCAAGGTGGCAAAAGAGGAAAATTTGGAGGTTCAGGCAGAGCCTCACACTTTGCAAATATGAAATTTTTTCATTGTAAGCAACTGGGTCATCCAGCCTATAGATGCCCTAAGAAGGCTTCTAGTTCATGTGGTGAAAAGAGAGTAAATTACATTGCCCAAGAAGAGACTAACAGTGTTAAAGCTCCTAAAATAAATCTTGATTCAGAGACTAGGGAGAATCTAATGATTAGGAGTATTCTCATTAAGGATCCTGTCAAAGAAGCTAAACAAAGGAGGGCACTTTTCAGAGTGAAGTGAAAGATACTTGGAAAAGTTTGTAGGATGATCACAGACTCAGGGTCTACTAATAACATTATCTCAGAGGAGACAGTTAGGAAGTTAGGATTGACCATAATACTCCATACAAACCCTTATAGAGTTATATGGTTGAATAAGGGATAGCATGTTCTTGTAAATGAGCAAGCATGGGTTGATTTTTCAATAGGCAAATATGTGGACAGAATCTTGTGTGATATACTCCCAATGGGTGCATGCCACCTACTCTTAGGTAGGCCATGGCAGTTTGATAGGAAGATAGCTCATGGTGGAGAGAAGAATTCTTATTCTTTCAAGAAAGATGGGGTCACTTACAAAATTTAGTCACTCATTGATGATGAGGGGTCTACATCAGCAGGACCTAATGTCCTATTACAAGAAGGTAAAGAGTACATGCAAGGTGTAAAGAATGGAGAAGGAACACACTATGCTATCATGCTTAAGCCTAGTGAAGAGAATAAGGTGGAAAAAGCACCATTTCCAAAAGAAGTGCAGGAGTTATTGAAGGAGTTTAAAGACATAGTTAGTGATGGGTCACCTGCAATGTTACCACCTCCTAGAGCCATAAATCATTAGATTGATTTTATACCAGGAGCATCTCTATGAAATAAAGCTGCATACAAGGTGACTCCTGATCAAAACAAGGAGATAGCTAGTCAAGTCCAAGAACTTTTGGACCAAGGTCTAATCAAACAAAGCATTAGCCCATGTGTAGTACCAGTGATTCTTGCATCAAAGAAGGGAGGTAAGTGGAGGCTTTGTACTAATTCAAGGGAAATTAATAGGATCACTATAAGGTACATATTTCCCATCCATAGGATTGAAGATCTTATGGATTGTTTGGGAGGAGCAAGGTACTACACCAATTTGGATTTGAAGAGTGGGTACCATCAAATCAGAATCAAGGAGGGAGATGAATGGAAGACAACATTCAAGACTATAGAAGGGCTCTATGAATGGTTGGTCATGCCCTTTGGACTTTGCAATGCTCCAAGCACCTTTATGAGGTTGATGAATGAAGTGCTTAAGGACTACATGGGAAGATTTGTAGTTGTGTACCTTGATGATATCCTAATTTTTAGTAAGACAAAGGAGGAACACCTCCAACATTTGAAGATTGTGATGAAGAAACTTCATGAGGAGAAGTTGTCCATTAATTTGGAAAAATGTGAATTTATGAAGCAAGAGCTGATCTATCTTGGTTTTGTGATGTCTCAAAGGACCTTGAAGATGGATCCTAGCAAATTTGAAGAAATACTAAATTGGTGTACCCCTACATGCAGCACTAGGGTAAGGAGCTTCCATGGACTTGCCCAATTTTATAGGAAGTTCATTAGAGGTTTTAGTGAAATATGTGCACCAGTCTCATATACAATTAAAGGTGGAGTGAAAACTAAATTCAAATGGACTCTAGAGGTTGGTAAGGGTTTTGAGTGGTTGAAAAAGAGAGTGGCTACACAACCTATTTTGGTTTTTCCAAATTTTGATAAGTTGTTCACCCTTGAATGTGATGCAAGTGGTATAGCTATTAGGGAATTTTTGAACCAAGAGAATAGGCCAGTGGCATTCTATAGTGAAAAGTTAAATGAGGCTAAGAAGAGGTATTCCTCTTATTACCTAGAACTATATGCATTAGTGCAATCCTTGAGAAAGTGGAGGCACTATTTGTTGCCAAAGGAATTTGTGGTTTATACTGATAACAAAGCTTTGAGTTTTATCAATTCTTAGGAGAAGTTGAGCAATAGACATCTCAAATGGATGGAATATTTGCAGGCCTATACCTTCACTATCAAACATAAGAAAGGGTAGTTGAATAAAGTGGTTGATGCTTTGAGTAGGAGACTCTTGAAATTCCAAGAGGTAAAGCTGCAAAGTATTGGCTTAGAGAGCTTCAAGTAGCTTTATGAAGGAGATGAGGACTTCTCGGAAGCATACATGGTATGTAAAGATTTCAAAAACCACTTCCATAGTTAATTTGCAAAATATACTATTCATAATGATCTCTTGTTTAGAGGAGGACAGTTATGCATTCCCAAGGGATCTATGAGGGAGAATGTGATACAAGAGAAGCATAATGGGAGCTTAAGTGGGCATTTTGGCCTAAACAAAATACTAAAACTAGTGCAAAGGTTCTGTTACTGGCCTAGGATGCAGAAGGATAGCAGAAAGTATGTAGAGCAATGTTTGATTTGCCAAAAATCTAAGGGTATCTCATCTAATGCAGGTTTGTACTAACCCTTGCCCATTCCTAATAGGCCTTGGGAATGTATTAGTATGGATTTTGTGTTTGGGTTGCCTAGAACCAAGACTGGTTTAGATAGTATATGTGTGGTTGTAGATAGGTTTAGCAAGACGAGCCACTTCATTTCTTGCAAAACCACTCATGATTCTAGTCATATTGCACATTTGTTCTTTAAAGAGGTGGTATGGATTCATGGCTTGCCACTAAGCATAGTATCTGACAGAGATGTCAAATTTATGGGTCATTTTTTGAAGACCTTGTGGACAAGGTTAGGAACTAACCTATCATTTGGGTCAGTCTACAATCCCCAAAATGATGGTCAGACTGAAGTTATTAATAAATTATTGGGTAATCTTCTTAGATGCTTGACAAAGGAGTATGGAGTGATGTGGGATTAGTTGCTACCACAAGCAGAGTATGCCTATAATGACAGTGCTAATAGGACAACAGGCAAAAGCCCCTTTGAAATAGTTTATGGGTTACACCCTAGAGGTGTGTTGGACTTAAGACACTTGTCATATGAGGAAGGAAGGAGTGCATATGCAAAATATTTCACTCAATCAATGAAGGAGGTTCATGACCAAGTGAGGAAGCAACTCCAAGAGGCTACACAAAAATTGAAAGCCAAAGTTGATGAAGGGAGAAGAGATATTTAGTTTGTTGTGGGTGATCTTGTGATGGTACATCTTAACAAATCTAGGCTGTAGAAGGGAGTCCCCACCAAACTTCAAATGAGGAGGATAGGTCCTTGTAAAATTCTTGCAAAATATGGGCAAAATGCCTATAGAATAGACTTGCCATCAGATTTGGCATTATCACCTGTCTTCAATGTACAATATTTGGTGATGTATAAAGGGCCTCCATCAATCCAACCTAAATCACAGTCAGACAGTAAGGAAATAACAAAAGATGTTCATATTTCCCCTACACCAAAACCAGACGTTGTGAAGATTTTAGACTCAAGAGTGAAGAAAAAGACCAGGCAGGGCACTTACATGGAGCATCTCATTCAGTGGGATGGAAATTCAGAGGTTGAAGCTACTTCGATAGCTAAGAATGAATTCAAGAAGTAGGGAGTTGATCCTAAGCTCATGTCCCCAGAGGTGACTTAAGTTCTTAGCTTGGCAGTATGGTACAGGAGCACCATTGAGAAGCCAATCAGTTGGTTATCTCATGTTGTTTTTGGTGTGTGAAAATTTCAAAGACCCTCTTGAAGGGAACTATAATTATATAAGGTCATGTGGACCAAGTGTGGTGTGAAGTAGTTCTTAGTTTGTTCTCTTTGCTAGGTTAAAGTACTTCATTTTGGCTCATTAAATGCACTGTACTAGATAATGTTGTCAAGTGGCAAGTTGATGTTTTTCATGTTTTTAGGGTCCTATGATGCCCTAAGAGGTCTAACTAAGGTTAGATAGGTTAGGTTAGTGTTAAAACACTTGCAAAGTGCAAATTTGTAAAGATGTAAAAATGTTGCTATGCAACATTAGCAACTTTTCAAAGTTGCTGACAACATATTTGGTTGTCTTAAGGGTTTCAGTGTTTAAGTTGGATTGAGTTCATCCAAGGAGTTAGGCACATGTGTTGAGGTAATATAAGGAAGGAAAACCCTAATTTGAGGGGTTGGAAGTCATTGTACAGATTTTGAGTTTTGGAGCCAAGGAGTTTTTTGAATGACAGAGTAGCAGATTTGAGGAAAATTGTTCATTCTTGTTATGCATGGATTAGATTTAGGACTATGATCATCTAAGAACCTTTTTGGGCATGTTTTAGAGTTATTCTAGTAGTTATCTTGTTCTGTAGTTACTTTTCTTTTGATTTTTGTAAATTAGTTTGTTTTATACAGTTTGATGTCTAATTTTGACAGTGAGGCAAGGATGTGGACCTAACTCCATTTCCCACCATTTTTTTTGTACGGCCTCTTGGAGATGGATACTAGGTCCATGGAGCTTCAAGATTCTAGGAGATGGAGCTCTGGAAGTGTGTGTACCTATTTTTAAGGTCTTTCCCTAGGCGAGTTGTGAATGAAGCCTGACTAGGAAGATTGTGAAGAAGTGTTTAGTAAATGTAGGAGGGATGATTTCATGAGCCAAGAAGGCCATGGATGTGTTTATATATGTTTATCAGGTGCTCCAAAATGAGGAGGAGTTCCCAAGAAACCAAGTTACCAATTTTTGAGACCAAAGACCAGAGACTGGTCTAAAAAGCTTGAAAAAGCCCTATTTCTGAAACAGGGTGTACGGACAGGGTTGAGACCTGAGACCACCAAAATCTTGAAGGTCTTGTGTGGTAGGTGTGAACTGCCAAAATACATTTGGGGTTCCTTTGAGAAGTTTTCATTGAAATAGTGCATTCCTACTTTTTAGGAGGCCTAATTGCTGAAAAAGGCTACAAGGCCTAAAAGATAGGAATTTAGACAGCCATGGAGAAATGGATTAACTTGGTAACTTAAGACACATTTTGGGATTCAAAAATGGATTTGAATGAAGCCTTGACCCTCCTATAATCCAAAACAATTATTAGGGCTTGGGAGATATAGTGGAGAGGAGTTCTTGCAAGGAACAAAGAATGGGGAACCTAACAAGATAGGAAGATTCTTGGTGGAGGGAAAGAATTGGATCTTTTCAAACTTTGGAGGGTGGATTGAGGAAACCCTAAGGGTCCTAGGAGTGACCTAAGTAGAGTTCAAGAAAACTCAGGAGGTGACTAAGTTTCTCCCTATCAGATTGAGAAGAACAAAACATGGTCACTTGTGCCAAGACCAGATGACAAGAATGTCATTGGTACAAAATGGATATTTAGGAATAAGCTGAATGAGAATGGAGAAGTCACAAGGAACAAAGAAAGACTAGTATGAAAAGGGTATGCACAAGAGGAAGGTATATAATATGGAGAGACCTCTGTACCTATTTCTAGGCTAGAAGGAGTAAGAATACTACTTTCTTATGCTGCATACAAAGGATTCAAAGTATATCTTATGTCAAGTCAGCATTCCTAAATGGAATACTTGAAGAAGAGGTATACATTGAGTAACTAGAAGAGTTTGTAGATCCAGACAAGAGGAACATGGCATGTAGACTTCACAAAGCCTTGTATGGATTAAATAAGCTCCAAGAACCTAGTATGAATGACTTCATTCCTATCTAATAAGTATTGGATTCATAAGGACTAGTGAAAATAGCAAGCTTTATTTAAAAGAAGATACTGATGCTAACACTTTGATTGCTGAAATATTTGTTGATTACATCATATTTGGAGGCAATGATATGGTATGCAAATCATTTTTTGATGAGATGAGAAAAGAATTCGAGATGTCTATGTTTGGAGAGATCAAGTTCTTTCTTGGTCTACAAATCATTCAACAAAGTGAAGGTATTTTCATTACACAGTCCAAGTACATCAAAGAGGTCCTGAAGATATTCAAGATGGAAGAATCCAAACTAGTTGGAACACTGATGGCTACTGGAAGTAAGTTAAAAAAGGAGGACAAGACAATAGAGGTAAATTAGACTTTGTACAGACCAATGATTGGAAAACTCATGTATGTTGTACACACTATACTAGATACTACACATGTAGTAGGAATTGTTGCTAGATTTTTTGCTAACCCTAGGGAATCACATATGACTGCTGTGAAAAGAATCCTAAGATATCTAAAGAATACTAATGAATTTAGCTTACGGTATAGAAGAGAAGTCAAATTTGAACTAAATTTGTTTACCGATGCTGATTGGGCTAGAAATCTTGATGACAGAAAGAGCACAACTAGAGGAGCATTCTTTATGGGTGACAGAATTGTCACATGGATTAGTAAGAAGCAAGGATGCATCTCTCAGTCTACTGCAGAAGTAGAGTATGTTGCTCCTGCTACAAATTTCTCAAATATTGCATGGATCAAACAATTGGTGGAAGGTATGCATATGAAGATATTAGAACCAGTGATTATCTATTGTGATAACACCAATTTAATAAACATTTCCAAGAATCTAGTCATGCATACAAAGACTAAACACATTGCAATCAAGTATCATTATTTGAGAGAACAATTTCAAGAGAAAGAAGTGACACTTGAGTATATGCAATCAAAAGAATAGTTGGCTGATATCTTCACCAAGCCACTGCCCAAAGATACATTTGAGTACCTGAGAAAGAGACTAGGGGTCAAACCATTGTCTACCAGTTAGTAAAATACTGAAGGCTACATGAGCCTATGTATTATCATAATATCAGAAATGTTGATGCAAGAAAAGATAAGAACTTCAAAGCTACATTTATATACAGACAGGTATATATCAGAACCAAGCACCAGAGCATAATGTTGTATTGCTGATGGATAAGGGAAATTCAAGGAATATATTATGGATAAGAAGAAAATGATCATTTGACATGAATGTCAGATATTTGCAAAAATTGGCAACAGACACGTATTCACCCCCCCTCTAAGTTATTACTAACACTTGGTATCATAGCAGTAGGATACACTGAATCCTGATCATCTGGATTCAGTGTATCCCACTGCTCTGATACAAATTTTTGGACTCAATGGGATGTAGTACTGAGAGAGGAGGGGTGAATCAATACCTCTAAAACTTTTAACACTTTACCCAATTTATCATTTGTGATCATTCAATGTTTCAATATTTGATTAGCATTGTCGTCAAAGGGAGAGAGATTATCCATATTATAAAATTCTTCTGAGAAAAGGAAGAGAGATTATCCACTATAAGATCACTCCAACAGGGAGAGATTATATCATAAGGGGGAGAAAATTGTATGAAATATTACACAAAGAGAAAGTTGTTGAAATGAGGAAAAGACATCAAAACACAAGAACAATCAGAAGGAGAGAAATTGACACCAGAGGAGATTAAACACATCAAAAAAAAGAAAGCTGCAAGAATCAAATCTAAGCTAAAACAAAGCTTACCGAATTTCAAACATTTATTGGTTATCAAACAAAGATTGGTAGTTTGATGAATCTCAACAATTGTATTTCATATTGTATTAGAAATAGTATAGTTTGATAATATAAGTTTTGTTTCCATCAATGCCAAAGGGAGCGATTGGTGACATATAACTGATTGAATGTTTGATAATGTTAAGTTGAAGATAATGCAAGGCATTAAATCAGTTAATGGCTTGTATTGTCATTGATGTCAACTTGATATCATCTGTACGATCATGTACACAATGCCAAAGACTTCAGAGAATCAATGTAACAAAGGTTATGCTTTCAGTAATGCATAAAAGTTAAGTATTCACTAAGTGACAAACAACACCGACAGAGTGTACACCATCGGTAAAGCCAAAGAAGAAAAGTCACAGTGATACCCGACGAGCTGAAGACAGTGTTTCCTAACGAAGAAAAACAACAGGTTGCCCGACGAGCTAAAAAAAGAGTTACCCGACAAGTAAAAATCTAATGATGCCCGATGGACGGAGATCCAAAATCTAATTGGATTCACACCAATGGAAATGGTAGTTGTAACCGATGACTAACTGAAGATTTGACCGACGAAATAATGAGTTCAGAAAATGATAAAATATCTAGCTGGCAAGAGCTAAAGATAGACTTAACTAGTTGTTTTCATTGTTTTATTCAACCAAAGTTAAGTAATTGATTTAAAGCTGATTTGTACAGTTGGCAAGAAGATAACTACGAGATAAATCAGGGGTTATGCTTTAAATTAGATTGGTTGGATTGTTTTTCACACCAAGAATCAAGAATCAAGAATTAAGGAATATCATGTCTATATAAGAGACAAGATTAATTCATTTCCTTATCACATTCACGAAAAAGGGATTAAGGGGAGTGAATCAAAAGAGGATGTTAAAGAGAAAATGATGAAGGATAACTTCTTATAGTCCTGATCAATCAAGATAAGGGAGAGCTAAAGAATTCTGCAGACACTGACAAATAGTGAGCACAGCATCACAGAGAAGAAAGTGTGGAGCACAAAGAATTGAATTGATATATTGATCAGAGAGGTAATGTCCTTAAATCGATCTAAAAATCTGCAATTCAAGTTGCCTTAGAAATAGGTCTTTTTGTTTCAGTTTAACCATTGAAGCATCAAGTATCTTAACCGAGCAGGACTTAACAGTCTTCTATATATTAAGGTACAACCCAAGGAGTGCCAAAAATGTTGATACATGAAAGTAGCACTAGATTTTCCTAAAGCCTATTGACAGTCTAAGAAAGAGGTTGATTCAAGGATGGTAGCAAACTGATTTTCCCAACACTAAGTGACAACCTATATGTATAAAATCCTCTAACAAGGTCACACCTAATAGTGTGTTTGTAACCTTTAACAGGGTTGGCTCTTAATAGGGCTCACTTCAGAAGAGTGAAAATTTGGGGTACCGGTCCCAGTAGTTTCTTCCCTCAACAGGGTTTCCATGTTAAAATCCAAGTGTTATGTGTGTATGATTTATTACTTTACTGTTTTACATTTCACATATGCATTTCTGGATATATTGGTATACTCTTCTTATTTACTGTATTTCGGTACATAGTTATACTGCATATCGATAATCAAAGAGAATAAGGACAGACAAGGAAAACTGACAAATAGTCAATCAATATTATAAGTATTTCATGGCATGCATCTTGTAGGGACTTAATAATTTGAGGTTTATTTGATTGGTGGTTAGTGATTAAAGCATAAATTTTTGAGGTCACTGATTCACACCCCCCCCTCTCAGTTATATATATATATATATATACCACTTGTTGGCCTAGTTCTTGTAATTGTTGTCTTCTAGCTATGTATATTATATTTGCCACTTTATGGCCTAGTTTATGTATAGAGTCCTAGGGTAAGTGTCTTATTACTTGGTTAGTATAGTGAAATGTAATTTTATTCAGCTACCTTTTGGTAGCCTATTCTTTATAAATTTTGTTTTTTCAATACAAAAAAAAGTATCCTTCCACAAGATAGTATCGTAAGATAGTATATTGCTTTATTATGGATGCAATAATGCACAATGATCCATAAAATTGATCAATGATAGTGCAGCCCCCTATTATGATAAAAATGTATATAGGGTCTTTCTTATATAATGAAGGTGAGAGATTAGACAAGATAATGGCAATTGTAATAATCCTATGACATGAGGTAAGAAATATTAAATGGCCTAAGAGACAAAAAGCAAATGAAATAAGATAAGATAAGATCTCATGACAATTGAGGCTTCTAAAACAATTCTTAAGAGCAAGTAAAGTTAACATGTGAATAGGAATTACTAGGCCAACTAGTTGGATGGAACACCTTATTCACTCCAACATGAATCACATTATCAAATTCTTGTATGAGGTGTTATGAAGTGTGAATGATTGTCATTCGAACGAAAATTTTGATCATTAGGTCAAAAATAAAATCTTGTGTGAGGTGCTAGGAAGCATGAATAGTTATCATCTTAACATAAAATCATCATTCTAATATATTTTTATTAGTTTGATAAGACATTGAGTAATGAAACATCCCAATGAGTCATTTCACTTAGCTTCCAAGGAAACCCATTTGATATGATCCCACATGGTTTTAACAAACTTAGACAAGAGTCCATAAAACCCTAACTATTCTTATTCACTATTATCTAAAGCACAATATGAAATTCTTTTAAGTGGAAAATTAGTTTGTGTCTAGTTATCACCAATAATAGTGTGGAGATATATATTAACTAACTATAGCTTCTAAACCAAGTATTTGTGGACATGAATAGTAACTAGCTTCAATTTATAATTTAAGTGGGAGTATATCAACTTCAAAGTTATTAGACGATAAATTATTATAATTTTCATAATCTATACAGAATTGGGAGCAAGGAGGACTTGATTGTCATTACTAAGAAGAGAGAGGAATATTTTTTCTTCAACTTTTTAAAAACATTTTCTCACTTTGAGAGTGTAACACCCATTTAAGTTCTACAATCTTAGTGTACTTCAAAATTTTAGTTTTTGAATAAAAATGAAAGTTCCCACTTTATACATTTTTTTAATATATAAATTTTTTTTTCTTTGTTTAAAATTTTTTATATCCTATTTATGATAGATTTTCAATATGAAATAACGAGTCTTAAGTAGAAACAAGCCCCGTCTGGTTGGAGAATTGGAATTGGACTCAAAACCTTATTATCTAAAATAGGGTTTTGAAATTCTGGTTTTGCATCTTCTGGATATAGTTTGGACCGTTTGGTTGACCCAAAAGATGAATGAGTCAATCCATCTTCTGCGTTTGGTTGCCAAGTTCGAAATTGGAATTGGAACTAACAAATTCCAACTTTCGCGTTTGGTTCAACAATTTCAAAATGGAATTGGAATTAGACACTCCATCTTCTATGTTTTCTTCTACATTTCGAATTGGAATTGGAATTTGACAAAGACTTTAAATTTTTTATTTATTTATTTAATAATGTTTAATTTAATGTTGTGATTTATTTTGTCCATTTTTTTATTTTTTTTTATTTTGAGTTGTTTTTAATTTTCATTTTTTTTTAATTGTTATTTTTTTAACTTTTGTTTTTTGGATTTTGATTATATTTTAAATTTATAAGGAATATCATATTAGTTTTGATTAGTAAGTTACTAACTATATTTGTTATTATGTGGATGTTGTAATACTTTAATTAAAAAAAAAACTATCTTCAATCTTTTCTCCCAATTGGTAGAAACCTGCAAGGTTAGAAAATTCAAGAAAATGAAGATGACAAAGACAGAGAAAATACCCCAAATAGCCTATAAGGAAAATTAGCAAGTTAAAGTGCAACATTGAAAAGCTATTTTTTTTTAAATTTGTTCAATAGAAACTTACATTCAAGATGCACTCCATCAGCATTTTGGATCACAATTTGATGTCCATGATCTAGATGAATGATATGGTAAGAGACAGGGTGAGTGTGAAATTCTATGACATCGAGACTATATGTCTATAACCAAATAAAATTAGGAATGTAGAATGGTATTGTAAAGATTGGTTGGAATTGAGACATACAAGTGTTTGCATAAAACTATAAATAATCATTGCATTACTCGATATTAAACAAGTCTTGTAGTCCTCATCATAGTGTGTGTATATATATA
>MU227499.1:1238100-1264108 GCA_018584345.1 Thuja plicata | reverse complement strand
TTGGAGGCATTCTTCCATCTTCGATTGATCAGCTCTTCAGGCTTTGTTTAAAGTCTTCTCTACCTGATCATGTTCTATTACAGTGGAGGTTCCAGCAGTTATTTTTTGACAGTGTTTGCAGCTTCATACTTCAGAGGTGTTCTACATGTTCTTTCTCTATTCCTATTTTCTAAAACTTTCTCTAGTTTGGAGGCTTCTTCAGTCCTTTAATTGGCTTCATCTCTTCTTGGAGTAGGGTTTTTCCCATGTGGTTTTCTCTATTTCTCCTCTTTATAGAGATTTTTGTACTTGGGTACCTCATTAGGCCTTGTTGCCGGGACCCATTTTCCTACTTTCAGTAGCTGTTTCTAGGTTTTAGCTTCTCCCTAAGTTTATCTTAAGGGGGGGGGGTGTTAGAGTAATAAAGTGATTCCACTTATTAATTAAATCATATTGATTTAATTATTAAGTCACTTATTATCTCTCTTTTACTTAACCTAAAATTTAGGCATTTAATAATTAATTCTTTTATTAATTATTATTATGCAACCTAGATATTTCCCCTTTAGGGTTTCCCTTTTAGGGTTTCCGTATCCTTTTATAAGGATTCCCTCTTTGTAAATTATTTAATTCAATGGTTATTAATTAATTGAGGATGTTTGTACAATATATTTTCTCTTCCATCGATCTGTAATTTTTGGCCTCCATAGCTTTTTTGCTTCTCTTTTGTGACACATTTGCATGCATGTGATTCTTGGAAGTTTTGGGTTGATATTTTACATCAACTCCAATAGAACGTTCTAGTGCATGTCGGATCGAAGTGTTCCCAAGGTGCATTAAGAAAAATTTGGCAGTGATTTTTAGAGATCCATATCTGGGACCTCATGAGAGATATCAAATATTTGTGAAGTGCACAAGGACCATCTTGAGAAGGCCTACAAGCACGTGGTTCAGTTCCAGGAGATTCCACTCTGATTCCATTTGGCGACCGGATCTCGGTTGGTGCAAAAAGTGACATTATTGCTAAGTTGAAAGTTGTTCAATGGTGCATCTTTCAAACCATTTTTTGTGGGACCAAACGTTCAGCTCCATCGGCTCTAGTTGGCCAGGTAAATGCTTAGGGAGACATTTATTTGCTTGCATAGCACCAAGAATATTTTGACGCATGTCAGACCGAAGTGTTCCCAAGGTGCACTAACTAAAAATGAGATTTCAACCCAACAACTTGAATCAATGTTTCTAATGCCACAAGAGACATAATTCAACCATATTCAGAAGGAATCAACTGATTATGGAGTCAAATTCTATGGATTATGCACAAAATGCTTGAAATTTTCTAGGAGACCTAGTTCACTGTTTTAGGACATCAACGACCTTCCAAAACCCGTAACTCCAAAAAGTTATGAATCACTTGGTGAGAAAATAGGGGTTTCAAAAACCCCTTATCAATATTTCCAACATATGCAAAGAAAGAGGTAGGTTTTTTTGGACCATACCCTACTGTTACAACTTTGAGACCTCAAAAATACACAAAAATAGGCAAAAATTATAAAATAACTAGATCATAAACTTAACCCAAAGACTCCCCCTCTTGGGCAGTAGTTAATTATGTCCTAAAACACTCAAATATGAAATGAATTAGTCTCAAACCCTTGGGAACATCAAAATCCCCAAATTATGGATGAATGAGTGAGTTTGACAGTATTGAAGGGTTGCATGCATGGTGCATGGTTATAGCAGCAAGGGATTTGGCCATTGGAGGGGGTGATTTTTTGTTTGAATCCATGTTAGGATGGTATAAGGATGGTGAATCATCCATTTATTTGAGGCTATGGTGTTGGGAGGTTGTACATTGACTAAGCCCTAGATTTTAGGGGTTGTTGAGAAGCAAATTAGGGATTTTGTACTTAGAGAGGTCTTATAATCAAATTAGTTGTAGAATCCATAGTTTGGGGTCATTTTATGAATATGTTGAAAGTATCAAGGTCTACGGTGAAGATGTATTAGTATTTTCTTTGGAAAAACGGTCGAATTAGCCCTCTTAGTTCACTTACAGTGGCAAAGTTGAGTAGGATGGTCCAAAACACAAGGGGTTAGTTTTGAGATATGTTAATGAGATTGAAAAATGGTATTCATATATGTGATTGGTTTTAAGATTTGTTTGGAACTATTTTGAGAAAAGATTTAAAAACCCTTGCTGTTGTACTACTAGGATAGTGTATGACTCGACAGATTTGTGAAGGAGACAAAATGTCTTGAAGGAAGAGTGTGTGGCTTGGTATACAGGTGAAACAAGTGTGTTGGGGTCCTTAGAGGAGTTAGGAACACTTATGAAAGTAAGGTTTATGGTTGTGGTTGTAGAAGCCTATTGAATGAAGGATGCATAACATGGAGTTTGGAGCATGATTGAATGGTAGGAGTATTAAGAAGTATGAAGAAGCACATTACATTGACTACAAGGATTACAAAAAAAGCATGAAAAGTACTTTAAGATCAATTCAAACATGGTGTAACACCAAAATAATAACATTAATCAAATGAAAAACAAATCTATAAAGGATCAAAGGTTGTCTCAGTGGGCATGCCACATGTATGAATGAAGGAGATTGAAAACCAAATCAGAGGTTTAGTTATCCCAACATCATAATAATGGAGTCTTTTAAATAAACACATGTAAAATAAATGTTAAATAACATAATGGATTTGATAAAACATTAATCAATTGCACTCCTATCTACCACGAATTTTGCAATCAACATTTTGGTGCTCTCAAAAGTATAGTGCACCAGATGGCTAATGGAGAATGAAGATCTATAGTATGAAAATAATACATACATACAACACATGGAAAAGATATAATATAAAAATTAACATACATACATAAATACAATGCATGATGTAAAGACATAATATGGAAATAATACATACATACAACAAATGCCAAAGATATAATATGGAAATGATACATACATAAATTACACATGAAAAGATAAAATAATCAGAAATGAACATGTAGATATGTATATATGAAATAGTTTTGTACAAAATGTGGCACATGCCATCTCCAAAAATTTACAAAATCAGTTCATGGCTAGATACAATATGGCATACGCCATCTCAAAATGTGCCATATGGC
Organism: Thuja plicata; assembly: GCA_018584345.1. Taxonomy (NCBI): domain Eukaryota; kingdom Viridiplantae; phylum Streptophyta; class Pinopsida; order Cupressales; family Cupressaceae; genus Thuja; species Thuja plicata. The sequence goes on along the minus strand of MU227499.1, from coordinate 1,260,993 downwards.
TTCTCAACATAAGAAGTTCAACTACAAATGTTTCTAGGACATTCTATTCTACTGGTGGATGATCAAAGTGAAGTCTCTTCGAACTACTCTTTGGCTCTGATGGATCCTGCATTCAAACACAAAAGTGAAACACCAAGTTAGATTACTTAATTTATATGGTTTCTACAAATAATAAATAAAAATTTAAAATCATAGTCAAGAATAATAAATATTTTTTTAAAATTGAACTCTCATGTACCTCGCCTCTTGGTCTCCTCATGCGGTCAAGAGACCTAATATATGTCTTTAGTTGCGAAGGGACAATGCCACCAATGTCGACTCTGACCTATATATATGTTTGCAAACATGAGATTGATGTAAGACTTATACTATTTAATGTTAAATCATTGGTAGAAAATACATGTTTTAAATATAACTCAGTTAACATTAAAATTTACCTCTGTTGAACTTTCTTCAAGAAATGTCAGTTGGGTCATCAGTGATACAAACCCTTGGCGTGGTACCTCCCTCAAACTAGGGGTGACCTACAAAGTCAAACTGATAAGTTTCATACAATCATAAATTGATCATATTAAATATATACTTTATAGTAAAAAATACACAAATAAATTTAGAAATATACGTACTATGGGGCTATCACTGCGAATTGAGATGCCTGTGACTCTATCATGGCGAACCAGTCTCACGACATCATCAGACACCACCCTCTGTCAAATAAAACATGTAATTAAAAATGAGTACGCACAAGTGACAAGTATACATGTATGATTAATCAATCTAAAATACTTAATTACCTTCCCATTGTCAACACCAAATGCCTGAACCCCCTCACATTGCCCTCCAGTGGCAACTGGTGAAACCTGCATCAGTATGTAATAAGATGATCATCAAAATTAGAAAATACATGTATACAATATTATAATAAAAGGAAACCAATGAGTACATTAAAATGTATGTACCGTGGAAGTGTCAAGGCCAAATGAAATGGCCAAAAGTGTGAACCCCTCCACCTGTGCCATCTCCTCTTTTGTCATCAACTAGATATAAATGAAACATGTATAAAAAACATAAGTGGGCAATCATTATAAGAAAAATCTATTAAAAATATGAACATTTAAAATTAAATATAATGTAACAAGTTAATTGTTTACTCTTACCATAAAAGTAGGAGTCCATGGCTCTGTATGCCCCTGATGCACATCTTCATGGGGTGCTTCAGTGCCTGTAGTGTGCTGTGTAGTATTATCCACCTCAAACATATAGTTATATACATTACTATCATTCAGGGGACCCAAGAACATATTCTTGCACATAACACAAGTATGAGGAACACAAACATGTGAGCTCATGGAGGATGTGGAAGGGCCAGAAGCATCAATATGAGGAGGCAAAAATGTCGCACTCTACCTAACGAGTAGATCACTCAAGGCATGAATGGCTTGAATAGTCTGTGAGCCAGCTTTGGCAATAATATCAAGATGATGTACAGTGAGAGGTGGTGAAATATTGGGAGGGGGGATATGTGCGGGATTTCACCCACTTTTCCCCTGGCCTATCCTGGGGAGCACCTAAGCCCACACCCTGGTTCTATCTCATGCTCCAATAATTGACTTTGTGATTGGGCACAAATTCAACATATAATTTCCAAATGAAATAGAATGGGACATCCAAATTACTGTGGGGTGGTCTATCAAAAACCATCCACCAGCGATCCCAAAAGTTGTCACGTATTACATCATTAGTACACCATTTAATTGACAACTTGGTTTTTATAGGGCTCACTTTCAAACCAGTTTTCAAATTAACAAAAATGTTACATATGTCATGTTTTTTTATGTTTAGATCCATAACTTGATCGTAGTCAAGCCCATCATCAAATTGGGCATGCATGGATTCACGCCAAAGAAGTGCAGCATTGTATTATTCTGTGAGTTTCTCCATGCTCTCAATAATGGAGTTTAGCATGGAAAAAATGGGACGCGAGGTGGGGATATTCACATATGTGTTCTAATATCCTCTAAGCTGATTTAGATTATCCCCTATGAGATCCTATATTGGTCGAGGGTTTGTGAACGGTTGGTCTTCTGAAGGTGGGGGATTGTTTTGAGGTGTGTCTGGATTGTTTGCGGGCTAAGAGGGAGGGTTTTTAGATTGGTCTGAATCCATGTCTGGTTCAAAAAAATAAAATAATAAACAATATAAATTTCAACTCTAGTTTATAATCAATTTTAAAAAACAATACACAATATCATATAAAACCTAGTTTTTTTTTTAAAAACAATAAATTTCAATGCAAAAAAAAAAAGAGTGAAACTACAAAATTTCACTTACCTTGTGTACTGTAGAAAATATGATATCAGATAGGTATCATATATACAATTTTAGGGGCTTGACTTCTCGCTGCTTCAACATTTTCATAATGAAAATGTTGAACACAACCGCAGACAACAATATATTATGACTGATGAATATCGGACATCAGATATTATCAGACATCTGATAATGCTTTAGCTTTGGCTTTTGGCTTGGCCAGGTGTATTGACACCCAGGCCTACTCAAAAGTCAACAAACTTTTGGGTGCGCTTTTGGATGAGTGAAAAACTAATTTTTTCACATCGCCACTTTTTGGCATACCATGATCCTGCACAGACCCACACATTCCACAATTATATTGAGAAATTTCCCTTTGATTCCATATCTCTTTAAGACTTTAAAGAGGAATTTCCATAAGACTCTATCATATGCCTTAGATATATCAAGTTCAAAGATCATGCCTTCTTTCTTGCTAGCCTCCATTGAGTGAATAATATCATGAGTAATTATGGCCACATCTAGAATATTTCTTTCATTCACAAATTGTCTTTAATTTTGAGATATAAATTTATCAAGAAAAAGATTGATTTTGTTCACCATAATCTTAGAGAGGATCTTATACAAAGTGTTACATAGGCTAGTATGTCTATAAGCTATCATTTTCTTAGCTTATTTCAACTTAGGAATGAGGGCTATGAAGGTAGTGTATGTGTGAAATCCTACTCTTTGTAGTCAAGCTTAAACATGTCTAACATTAGATGGTTAGCAACAAATAAACTAAAACATGCAAATATAAGAAAAACTACAACAAGATAAGTCACACAACCTCCGATAGAGCTGAAACAAGCACACCCAAGTCTTGTTTGATTTTCTCTTTTATGGAGATATGGGTGTGTTCTCCAAACATGATAGATTATCCCCAATATACAAGATCAAAGTGATTTCCAACATGGAATCTAATACAACTAATGGAGATTCAAGATGATGTGAAACGAGTATGAAGAACTAGTTTGCAACAAAAGGTCAAAAGATGAGAGTAACAAACATAGAATGGGATATAAGTTATATCAAACTAACATGATTTCCAAGATTTATGCTAACATACTATGAAGATTAAAATCTAAGAAATAAACTAACATGAAATTTCTAAATGCTCTAAAATGCTCTAAATGAAACTAGCATAATAACTCTACATGCATACAGATAGATGAAATGCAAGAGGCAAGGATCCTATTTATATATTTTTGGGAGAGATGAGAGGGATTGGATGAGGTGGCACCTATGTGTTATCCATATATGAGCCAAATAGGAGACACATGGGCAAAGAGGATAGCCATGAAAAATTCAATTTTCCTCACACATGTGTGAGTAACTTGAGACAAGATGGGATTTTAAGGTTTGAAAGGCTCAAGGTTGCTCACACAAGTGTCAGAAACTTTGGGAAGAGGAGAGGAGACAATAGTGTAAGAGTATAGTTGGAGAACTTAAGGAAGGTGGGTTTCTTCCTTGGGCAGAGTTTCTCACACATGTGTGAGCAACTCATTAAGAACTAATAAGTTAGGAATCACCTTTTTAGAGGCCTAATCATGGATTAGTCTAAAAAGGTAGGCTTAGTGGGTGAGTTGATGTGTGTAGTCTAGGCTTTAGGTTAGGATTTAGATTAGATTAATAATTAAATTAACCAAATCAAGGTTTTGAAGAATTTAGGAATATGGAAGAAATAAATAAATTGAAATTTATTTTAAAGGGGGTTTGTGGAGGATAATGTATTAAATTTAATTTAATAGATTAGAGGGGGATGCATTTAAATTAAATTTAAATACCTGAGGAGATGAACCTAATTTAATTAAAAAGGTAGATGAAAACAACAAATATAATTAATTAATTAAGACTAATTATAATCTTAAAGGGGATATTAATTAAATTAATATTAAAGTGCTAAGGACATTTCTAAACATCTATATTTTGCCCCCTTTGATGCGATGTTGAGGACGACATCATGTCAAATAAAATAATACCCCAAATGGAAAGAGGAGCCATGGGAGTCATGCCAAAGAAATGACGGAGAGAGGACGTGTCCTCTCAAGAAAATGATGCAAAAAATAAATTTTGGGGAATTTTTTTTGAAAAAGGTGAAACAAAGGGAAAAGAATGAAGAAATAGGAGAAAAGGGAGAAAATTGCATGACCATTAGGGTGGTGGGAGAAAACATGATAGAAAATGGGGAATGAGATGAAAAATGGGCCACGAGGGCTATAAGTAGGACCAAAGGTCCCTACGAGGGTTATTTTCAACACTCCTAATTAAAGAACCTAGAGCACTGAGAGAAAGATGGTGGCAAAGTGAGAGAGAGAGAGGACAACTTGGTGAGCATGTTTGGGTTAATCAGAAGCTAGCCGAATGGGACCCACCGATGAGTATCAAAGATCTTTCATTGTGGTTTAATTTTATGTTTTTTAAGTGCATTTATGGTAGGGTTGTAAGGCCAATTTAGGGCTCTAATGGGGTTGGGGGGGAGATGATAATCAACTGATTATCATTTGGTTGATGACCGTTTGTGCAAATTTTGATTGGCTAATCAACATCTATGAAGATGGGGTTTTGGGTATGTTCACATATATCGTCTGATTGATGACTATGTGGACATGGGAGAGGGTTTAGGTGACCAAAAACTTGATCATGGATCATCGTCTCTGTAGATCAGCATTTGTGTCAATCCATGCCTCTGATAGCCAATCAATTTCTTTGTTGATTTAAGGGAAAGGAAACTTGAGAGCATCACAAGATGCATCCTAGGGGGTTTGGGGAGTAGGTAAGTTAGATCAGGGACATGATGCCACAAGCAGGATTAAGATTTTTGGGAGGAAGAAGGATTAAGGCTAACTAACATAGGTGTAAATTGATGCATTGCATAGGAGCCTCCCTTAGGATTGAGGGAGCACTAGCCTGATACTATGGAGGTACGAGATCAGTTGACTACAATGAATTAGGAATAGGTGACTCTATGTGGGCTACAAAATGTGCATGAATGACCATGAGTTTGAGTGCATAATGTGCTCATGATTGCCTTGGTTAATATATGGCACTCTAACACTTTGAGCTTCCACCTATCTAAAGGGGAGGCGATGATTACTTTGTATGATGTATGGAGGATATACCAAGTTATGATCAGAGGGATCATTCTAGAGTACATTCTAGAGCACTCTATTACATAGAGGCTTGTTTTTGGAGACCAATGGCACAGATTCCATGAGACCAGACTAGGATACCATGGAGACTAGATATTGCAGTGTGCTTAATGATATTATCACTCTACCTTGTAGGGTTTATCGGGGGTAGGATGTTATCTGATCTCATAGGTTACAAATTTGGTCATAGATGGGCTCGTTTCTTGAGCCTAATGTTAGAGCAAGAGGGTCCAGTGTATTATTTGGGGTACATTATACTAGGACAACTATATCGTGACCTTCATATGTAAACCTATTGAGTTGGAAATAATGTTGAGTCAGGGGTATCTTTGTTTTTTCTGGGATTTGGAGCATATAGTAGTTACCAAACCCATTACGAGGAAAATGCACAGACAATTGTATGAGCCCTATGCTTTCAAGTTTAGACATCTCATCAATTATGGGTCTACCAAGAGTACAAGTTATTGGAAGAGGATGTTGGATGATCTAGTGGTGTTCGAGTGGAAACCATACAAAGACTATGAGCCATGAGGCCATTGGGATGATTAGCTCATTAGAGAGAGGATGATTGAGAGGATACTTATCAGTTGTCCTTCATCCATAGAGACCATTGGCTTTTTAGGAGGAATTTATATATGATTTCTTGATATCATCCATCATGGGTAACATGAAAGTATAGTGTGACACATGACATAGTGTCAAATGGTTTTCCCCATCAACATGCCACACAAGTGGTGGGGATATGGGATACAAAGTCGATCGAGTGTAGGCATGCTTCAGATATAGATCTATGGAGCCTATCTCCTAGAGGAGAGGGTAGGATGTAGCAGATTCCAACATGACACCTACCTATGGAACTTTGTGGGATGTGCATCAGTCTATTAGACTCACAGATCTAGTGCAAGTAGTTGCAGAGGAGAAGTCATGGCTTGATGAGGATGTACAAGAGGGGGTTGATGAGGGAGGAGATGGAGGGGATTGAGGGGATGAAGGAGAAGGAGATGGAGGAGATAAGAGGGTATGACTTAGGGTACAAGTAGGTGGGGCTAGATAGAGGGCTCCAACATCACACCTACAATGAACATAGGTGTAGGGACCACATGTTTAGGGATTGGAGGTACAAGTACCACCTACAGCATGAGAAGTATAAGCACTTGCATTCCTAGCTCTACCTGCTCATCCATGACCAGGGATGGTGACACAAATAGTTCACGATGCCCTTAAATTGAGCCATGACATGATAAAAAAGGATAGATATTAGATTATAGATGACCTACAAAGGGTGAGAAGAGACCTGGAGACAGAGAGGGGTGACCATGCCATCACTCAGATAGAGAGGGACAATATTCAAGATGAGATTGCTAGGGTATAGGGCTTGTTAGTCACAGAGAGGGTGAAGAGTGCCAATCTGGAGACAATCTTATCCAATCTACAAAGGAGAGTCGACTTTGGAGAGTTTGAGGAAGAGGAAATTGTGGTGGTGGAGAGAGGAGGAAGATGATCCCTGCCAACTATGTGTGTTATTTTGTGGATCTTCTAGCTACAACAAAACACTTCAATATGTCATTGCATTAGTGAAATAAACATGTAAATCAAGAGGAAAGCATACACATATCACTAAATTCGACATATTGTTCCCTATCTAAGAAGAGTTTGAAGAATGGTATAATTTGCCCTCAGATTATGCATTAATCAATGACATATTCATGCTTAGAATGGAATATTTAAAGGATTTAAGCTAAAATGCTCAAGAAAAGCTCATTTTAAAGCTCCAAATAAAATATTATGACAATTTCTAAGAATGTTTAGCTAAAATGCATTAAGATCTATGAGAATATGAGCAGAATAAGTTTGCAAATGAATTCTAAAGATTATGGGCAGCATAAGGATGCTTTCCAATTCTCAAATTATGGGCCAATTGAGCTCAAAATTCATTCCATTTATAGAAGAATTTGAGGAATGAGAGGTTGGGATTGAAAGTGGAAGAGAGGTAGAGATTGAATCTTTGGTGATCCATATGAAGTGATCCAAGTGATTTAACTCTCATTGGCTAGGGAATTGACTTTCCCTTTTGCAAATAAGGATTTGTAATTAGGATTTATTTAATTTCTTTTTATTAATTAATTTAGCCATGTATTTGACTATTTTTTATTTAATTGATTTGATTTGATTTAATTGGCTAAAGAAATTAATGTAATTTAGTGATTAGATCACTTAGGAGATTAAATTTTATTTTAAATGAATTATGTCAATTAATCAAATAATTATCTTGACATAATTAGGGGTATGATCACACTTAGGTAAAATAGGGTCTATGTTTAGAGTAGACCAAATTAGGGTGGTTACATTTGTCCCTCTTTGAATTGATGTGTGAGCAGCACATTGAGTCAAAGAAAATTTGACGTTGACTTTAGAAAGTTTGAGAATTCTGTACTTGATTGAATGAAATGTCTAATGAGATCAGCCTTTCACTTGATTGAACTAAGACTGATAGTATTGAATTTGATCTTGATCGAACAAAGGTCAACAAAGATCTTGAAGATACCAATTTTAAACTTGATTGTCGAATAAGAATCGATAATACTGACGTTGAACTTGATCGAATGTAGGTCAATATGAAGTTTCTAGGAGCTTAATAAAGATCTAAGAATATGTAGACATAAGATATCCATCTTGTGAGAACCAAAGCCTTCCATCCAACAGTCCTGACATAGTCAAGGGAAACTACCGTGCCCTTATTCTTTTGATGATGAAGTCATTTTAATGCTTTTTAAGAAAGAATTTGAATGATTTGCATGTGATCATGCCCCCTTGGGAATGAAATTGAAAGAAAAAGAAATAAAATCCCTCTTTAGAATGATATATCACTTGAACTAATCGATTGAATCGAGAAAGAATCAATTAGAAGAAATGAAGAAGCGAAGGTGTGTTAAGAGAAAACACAACTTTACCAAGTTTACTAGGTTTAAAATGTAAGTTTTGAGTCTAATAAAATGATGTATGACCAAGATTTTGATGAATAATGTGCCATTTAATGATACAGAACCCTGAAAACTGATTGGGTAAACCCTGCCAATCATTTTTAGAATATGTATAACAATTCTGCATTTTTGGGAAGGTGTCGCAAAATGTGTACTGTGCTATTAAAAACATCATTTGTGTGTTTGATTTCATTCACAATAGATCAGAAGGGAACAAAATTGAATTTCAATAGTTTGGGAGGAGTTCTGGAGCTCCTAAATAGCTCAAAAAGTTCAATATACATCCCAAAATTTACATTTTACTCATTCATTTTCACTTTTGTCTTTAGTAAATTTAGAGCTCTAGAGATAAGATGGTGGCCCCTATGGAGAAACATTTATTCAATCTCTCTCATCAACATCAAGGCCTAGATGATTATGCACCACTAGTGAGTACCTCAAAACCTGTCTTTCCATGTTTTATGTTTCCATTTTTTTTAATTTTTGCAATAGTTATAGAGATTTTAATTCTACGCCACACCCCATATATGGGATCGCATTCTGTTAATCCCACATCACATCCTGTTTTCCCCAAATAACCTGTCTCACATCCTATAATTTTTGGATCACACCCTGTTGTCTATTTTTGCATCGCATAGGGTAATTTTTGGTTGAGCTTTGAAGTTGTTTCGCATCCTATTGAAACAAGATCGCACCGTGTGGCCTATGTCACATCTTATTAAAATAGGATCATATCTCATATGCCCCATCATATCCTAGAAATTTTGTATTACATCTAGTAAAAAAATCACAAACTATAAATACAGATTGATTTCTTGTTTAGGAGTTAGGTTTTTTTTTCTATTTTTGACTATCTTTTGCTTTCTGAAGGCTAAAATACTTATCTGATGGCTTTTTTGCATAGTTACCTTAGTGAACATACTGAATTGAACTTGTATGTGCTTTTTGTTTGATAGATTCAGTCCTTATCCAGGTTCAGTCCTTGATTTTTCATGATCATTGATAGATCTGAAGCTACAGATCATAGCTCGAGTAGGATTAACATCTCTTGTGGATTTACCTGATATCAGGATGAATTCGGGGTTGTTGACTGTGCTTGCCGAGAGATGGAATTTGGAGCACAACACCTTTCATCTCCCAACCAATGAGATGATAGTCACACAAGAGGATGTGTTGCGTATCTTACAGATTCCAATTATGGGTCAGGAGGTACAGTTTGAGTCTTGTTCTGGTACAACCATTGCGTAGGCACAAAGATTCTTCATAGATCAAGCCATATTGTGGAAATATTTGACCTGGGACTATATGTGTGATTATTATGATTGTCTACCTATATATTTAGCCAATTTTATTGGAAGCATCCTCATGCCTGATAGGGGGTAACATGGTTTTATGTGCGGCTGGGTAGATATGTTGGAGTAGATGATTGGAGCATCTCGTAGATTCACTTGTGGTAGCTGCATATTAGCCCATATATAGAGAGCTTCATGAGATTATTTATCAGAATTCCCATAGTATGACTGTAGGGATCTTATTTTTGTAGATCTGGGCCTAGGAGCATATCCCAGTGATACTTCTGATTGTTGACAGGCAGTGAGCAGTGCAACAGCCTTATATATATGTACTCTGGAGTGATTCAACAACCCTATCTGGGCAAGGTAGACTACTGGTGCCAATTATTTGATGATATGATAGTGGTGATATAGAGACCATACCTTGATTGTGAGGAGTGGGCCACAGATAGGTGACAAATGTCATATTTCTTTTAGAGCAGGTACTTGATATGATGGACCAAATACGTTGTAGAGCGGTTTCTTGTTACACGTGTGTTGAGATAGTATGGTCAAGTGCAAGGAAGGTGTCATGATATGGTAGTATATGCTTAGATTTGTGAAGAGGAGCCACTTTGGGGTGTCCATCTAGTATATGAGACCACTCAATAGGCTATTAGTCAGATGGTTGTAGTTGGGTGGTACCTTCTTCCAAAGGTTATTGATGCAGGTTGTTCTGATGGGTATCTCACCCATATGTTACAGTATCCAGTCCCAAGATTTATAGCTCTTGATGAGACCATTCCTCATATAGAGGATCCCTTAGATTATGATCCCGTAGATGAACATTAACCATTCAGAGGCAGAAGTGGATCCCAGAGAGACCGGAGAGTTGGGGGGAGAGACATAGGGAGGGATAGAGGGAGAGATGGTATGTACCCACCTCTAGATGATGGAGATTATGGTGGGGATGATAGGGGTGGTGGGAAGTGGGTATCAGTAGTAGCTGACAGTGTAGACAAACTCATTTTAGGTTCATTCCTCCACAGAGAGATACTGGTCCATTGCTTACAAGAGAGAAGCAAAGATCACCAGGGAAGGGACCCAGTGGATAGGATACACCTAGGGACATAGGTAGAGGCTCTGGCAGGGATGGTGATGCTTTATCTCAGTGTCAGCAAGAGTGTGAGAGACTTAATGCTAGGATCACCACTTTAGAGGCTTTACTAGCTGATAGAGATAACCAGCTTGAGCGATTGAGAGTAGAGAGAGATACACAGGCACATACAATGACACACCAGGGTCAAAGAGATGCATATTATTTTGGATTATATCATACTATAGTTCTTGAGGGATATAGAGCTCCTTCTTATTATCATATATCACATCATTCTGAGGGGGAAATGCCTCCTCCATCTCCCTTCATACCACAACCTCCCCCTCCTTGAGATTAGGGAAAGGGTGGCAGTCAGACCTGATTTTGTACTTATGATATTTTTGAGACATTTTGTATATATCGATCATATTGTGATCATTCATTGTATTGCATCCTCTTGATACTTGATATCTGATTCACATTGATATTCTGATACTCTCATGTACATTTCTGATTTGTTCCATCATTAATATATCTGAGGTAGTTGTTCCTAATCTTGATATGTTCATGGGTTCTCTTTTCTTTGATAGATGTTTAGATTGATGCACATGTGATTATATTCTTGGTCTCTTGATGAGTTGGATTACATTCATATAATGACATCATTTATACTCATATGATTGATTACTGATATATAAATGTGTTCTAATGATGCTAAATGAATATTCCAATGTATGTTTTTGAGATTTTCTTTATGAAAATATATGTATGGATGCACTTAGGATGTAGAAATAAATTCAATGCATGAATGCTTTGTTTTTGTATTCTCTTTCTCATTTATGAATACAGAATGTATGCCATGGATATGCAACAACATTGTGATATCAGTAATATAGATTATGTAGTTAACTTGGATTTTGGATGACCTAGGAAATCATTTTGAGCTCAATTCCTTATGTTGTTCTTTTTAAAATGAATCATGCAATCTCTAAATGCATCTACATGCAGACTTTTAGGATTGTCACTGATTTGTTATACATTGTAGCATTTTTATCATCATTGGGCATTTGTAACCGATATCACCTGATAGCACAACTATCACTAATAACCACTGGTATCATGAAAGTATGAATACTATGTGTATTGGAGGCTATGTTAGAAATAAACCTAAGCATCAAGGTGGAAAGGCTAGGATGACAAGTCAGTTATCTCCTTTTTCTTGTAAGAATCAAGTTCTGTTCAAGTGTAATGTAAGATATGTGACTTGCAATGACCTTCAATATTCATATCCTTGGGTACATAATGTGTCATACACCTTACTTGGAATCTAATTTATAAACAAACAAGGAAATTGGTTCAACCTCACCATAGTTTACACATAACTAGGATTGAGATATATGTGATTATCCACTCATGTTGGCAGCTCTTACCATAAACATCCAAGTTAGGTGAAATTTATAGGATCATTGAAACAATCACCATATGTAGAAAACAAAGAAAAAATTATGCCCCCTATCCTTGTGACTCTTTGTATTTGAAATAGATGTCATGGAGTAACTCGGAAGACACAATAATCACCAATTGATAATTAGTCAAAGAAAATTTATAACAACTTAGATGCCCCTAGTTTAAAACATCATGGGAACATAAAAGAGTCATGATCAAACCAAGATCAGTCTATGTGTTTAAGTAGTGTATCATCTTAAAATGGAAGCACTTCCATTTTGGTAGGTTTAGCACCCTCATTTAGTACACTTGCATATTATATTTACATTTAGGATGAATATACACTTGATTCTGCATTTCTAGGTGAAATTAGGGTTAGGATCCTTTGGGTCCTCCTTAATATCCCTTTTTGTGGCTCCATGTTTAGGTAGAAACTATGTATTGGATCTCCTAATCTTCATCATACCTACTCTTTGGACCTTGTACCTCTATCTAGCATTCTGGTGTATTTTCTCACCTTCCTAGGTCCCCAGTTGACCTAGGAATCTTGCAAATTTCCCAAGGAGACCAACCTGAAACTTCATGTCTGGGTTGAGGTTGATTCTGACCTAGGTTAGAATCAAGGCTGACCTTGACCTAGGTCAAGGTTGAGGTCTTCCTTGACCTAGGTCAAGGTTGAGGTCGACCTTGACCTCTGTTGGGTGTTGGTCCCTGCTTTCAAATCTTGAGCTTAATAGGGTTCTAAACTTGAAAATAGGTCCCCAGGTCTGGATGCGAAAGTATTTTCCCTGATATTTGAATTAATATATCCCCACCTTGGTTGGTGATTGTAGTTGGACCATAATTCAAGGTGAAATTTTAATTTGGGTCCCTTGCATTTCCCTAGGAGGTCTATATTGAGATCTCTATATAAACACTCTCTTTTGCCTTCATTTCTTCATGAGACAAAATCGTAAGATGATATGATGCAATTACAATTATGACATGATGATGATGCAAGAAATAAAGAGGATGATATAGAAGGACAAGATATGATGATGCATTGATACATACAAGCATTTTGTGGATCTTCTTTGGAGCAAGAGAGAGTTCTTCCTTCCTTCCTTCTTCTTGGATCCACCATTTTAAACATTCAAGCATTAAAAAGATACTATCATGGGGTAGCAACTATGGATTGTGAGTTTGTTAGGAATACTTTATCCTTGGGGGCTTGGTATGATTTGTTTATCATATTCAAATCAATGCATTGCTTTCTCACTTTCAATTCATGTTAGGGTTTTAATCTAGAGGATTAGATATTGACATTACACATTCGAAGCTCTTTCCAAGAGAAACACACACACATAAATTCTACTATATTTGGCTATTTGTGGAGGTGGAGATCACCAAAATGTGGGTTTGACTAAGGAAAAACCCTGTATAACCACTCCAAAACCCCTGTTTTTTAGATATTTTCAAGTGTTGTTTTAGGAGGTATAGGTTCAGAATAGCGGATCAGAGTGGAGATTTCTTGTCGGAGACTTTTTAGGTTGATTCTGCCCTAGGTCAAAATTGGAAATTTTGGGTCATTAATGGTGACATTGACTTGAAGGTCAAAATTAGAACTGTGTCGGATTGGAAAATGATTTCTAGGTTTTTTCTGTCTCTGCGTTTCTGTTCCAGATCCGGTCTCAGATTTTCCAAAAACTCAACACAAGCTTAAGAAAAATGGTATTTATAGATCTACTATGATGTGAGGTAGGTATTTTACTCCATTATTCTTTTCTTTCATTTCTATATTTACATCCCTTATCAATTACAATTAAATGTAAATGGTTGAATATGGCATAGGTCTCTTTTATATGCAAATCTCTATTGTGCAAACCTTATTTAGGAGACCATCCAAATTTACACCTTACATTTTTGTGAACCCGTGATAGACAACTCTTTCTCTTTGGTGTTAAATTTACATTTCATATTAGATCTTGCATGCATATAGAAGTAAGTTTTGTTTTATGCTCTTGCATTTATATTCCAAAAATACATAAAAAATTACAAAAATTTCCTTAAAAACACAAAAACATTTACATGCTTGTAATTTTATTTTGTGTTCAAAATGTATGAATTTTGTTTTGAATACTTTGATGAGGATTTTATTGCACAAGAGAATATATCCATTAATGAGGTACATGGAAGTGAGAATGAAAATGGTTTGAATGAGATCTCAATAGATCTTATTCGTATTTCATCCTCCTCCACAACTTCTCCAATTGACCTTTACCATAGGGTGTCTGCATGGTTACCTTCATGTTCCACTATTTGTAACATTGAGGCACCTAGAATTTTATTCCCTAAACCTTTGATTATGGTAAAAGGATGTCCTCGAATAACTATTAAGGGTAAACCTAAAGATCCTTTGGATTTATTTGATAATACAGATTTTGTTTCACATGCTTATCGCACACGGAATAATCCTCAACCTATTGTCCCAGCCTCTTTACCTCCTTCTCAACCCATGATTCCTCAAGCACCTAGGTTACCTTCTTCCTTTAAGGAGGTATGATTTAGTTAAGAAATTACGTGCTACTCCAGCTAAGATATCTTTATGGGAATTACTTCAAACTTCTCCTACATATCATGAGGCATTAAAAAAAGCTTTATCTACTCTTCATTCTCTGCCTCCTAATCAAGAGAATATTAATTTATTTTTGGAGTGCATGCATACTATGCCTTCTATACCTCCTATTGTGTCCACTGATGATGATTTAACTTTTGTGGAGGTGCAGAATCAATATGATGCTCTTATGGTTGTTGTTTCTATTAATCAAAGTATCATTCGTAGAACATTAATTGGCAATGGATCTGGGATTAATGTTTGTAGCATGGATATGCTTAAGGATATTAAGGCCGATCTTACAACCATTCAATCAGATAATATCCCTATTCATGGATTTGATAACATTGCAAAGAAAACTTTGGGTATTATTACACTACCTATTAAGGTTGGTCCAGTTCTTCTTAACACACTTATTCATGTTTTGTCTAGACCTCTCAATTATAACCTTTTGTTAGGAAGACCTTGGTTACATACTATGCATGTGATTCCTTCTACTCTTTATTGTAAGGTTAGGTTCATTTATAACAATCTGATGTATACACTACATGCAGATGATGCGCCAAATCCTTGCTTAAATGAAAAATATGCTAAGGTTTTTGAACCTATACAACCAAGTAAGGAACTTGAGAAACCACCTAAAGTTAAACAAATTGAAGCTCCATCCTCTTCTTTGACTAAAGATGATTGGGGAACATTGGATTTTAATCTTTCATTTATGGGAGAATACAAAGTTATAGAGTTTATGAAAGAACAAAGTGGGTTTGGGAAACAAGTTTTTATTCCTTCTCCACTTTCAGAGGAATTAAAAAGTAACTTTGTTGCTGCTTCCCTTGAAGAAACAATTGAGACAATAAAACCAGATTGCTATGACATTGTGACATATGTCGCTCCTTTAACTCAATCTAATATGACCAATAGATATGGTTCTGGTTATCATCTACTTAGGAAATCATGATTCAATGGGAAAGGATGTGGTAAATATGAACAAGGTATACAAGTGCCCTTGGACAATGAAGTTTATGATTATACTTATGGGCTAGGATTCAATCCTTATAAACAACCATCAACTTTTCCTCTTAATTTCAATCATATCCACGATGGACATTTGAAATTGGTTAATCGACTTCTCCTTGACATGGATCAAAAACCTAGTTTGGATATTTTTCCTGAGGATGAAGCCCTAGCTTATTTTTTAGGGGCTTATCAAGATCTACCTATGTTTCATCATAAAAGAAGAAAGCCTTATTGTCTGAATAATGAAGCCTATTTTGGAGAACATGATGAACAAGATATTTATCCTTTGCCAATGGAATCTCCCATGCAAAGTAATTTATTAATAACCGAGACTACAAAAGTTCAAATGGACGAGAATGACTCTGAAAAAACAATCAAAGTAGGGAAATATTTGAACCAAGATGAACATGATCAATTGGTTTCCCTCTTGCTTGAATATAAGGATATATTTTCTTGGAAATATTCAGATATGTCAGGTATAGATCCTAAGATTGTTACAATATTGTTCTCAAACCTAATGTTAAACCTGTGAAACAAAAAATCCGAAAGATGAATCCGAGAATTGCCTTGTTAGTTAAAGCTGAAATTGGAAAATTATTGGGTTCTGGGTTCATCCACTCTATTGATTACTCTGAATGGATTTCTAACATAATGGTTGTTTCTAAAGGAGAGAATAAGATAAGGATGTGCATATATTTTTGAGATTTAAATAAGGCATCCTTAAAAGATGATTTCCTGTTACCTAATATTGATATGATTGTGAATTTGACAACAGGTCATGCTTTATTATCTTTTATGGATGGGTTTTTGGGTTAAAATCAAATCTTTATTCCTATTGAAGATCAAATTAAGACTGTATTTATAACACCTTGGGGAACATTTTTTTGGGTAATGATGCCCTTTGGATTAAGAAATGCGGGAGCAACTTATCAACATGCTATGACCTTGATTTTTCATGATTAGATTCATAAGATTCTAGAAAATTATGTAGATGAAATCTTGGTGAAATCTATACAAAGAGAGGATTGTGTATTTATTTTAAGGAAAATACTTGAAAGAATTAGGAGTTATAATATGAGATTAAATCCTAAGAAATGTGCTTTTGGAGTTGTTTCTGGTAAATTATTAGGATTTATAATCTCTAATCGAGGCATAGAGGTTGATATTGAAAATATTGATGCTATTGTTAACATGCCTCCTCCTAAGAATATTTCTCAATTATGCATTTTACAAGGAAAAATACCAGCTATTCATTGCTTTGTTTCTAACTTAGCTGATAAAACTGTTCCTTTAACCTCCTTTCTTAGAAAAGATACCACTTTTTCTTGGAACCAAGAATGTAAAAAATCCTTTGAGAAATTTAAGGATTATCTTGCTAATCCTCCTATTTTGCAACCTGCTCAATTTAATAAACCCTTCTATCCATATACTTCCGCTATTTCCCATGTTGTGAGTGCATTCTTAGCTCAACATGATAGCGAAGAAAAGGAAAGACCAGTCTACTACATTAGTTGAACTTTACTTGAATATGAAACAAGATATACCGATTTGGAAAGAAAATGCTTGGATTTAGTTTATGCTTTTCAAAAACTTAGGCATTATCTATTGAATGTTGAGGTTAATGTGATTGTAAAGTTTGATCCTCTAAAACACCTTTTCTCAAAAATTGATCTCTCTCATTGTCTGACTAAGTGGGTGATGTTACTTACAGAATTTGATCTGAATTTCATTCTTCAAAAATCAATTAAAGGAAAAGGTTTAACTAATTATTTAGCTGAAGCTCCTTGTCCTCATTCTAATATGAGCATCACCTCAATAGAATTCCCCAATGAGAACATTTTAGCTATTAAGCAAGAAGATGTTTGGGAATTATAATTTGATGGTTCTAGATGCAAGATAGGTTCTGGTGTAGGCATTATCTTGATCCCTCCTACAAAGAAACCAATCCCTATGTCATATAAATTGACCTTTCCTTGTACTAAAAATATTGTAGAGTATGAAGCTCTTATAGCTGGCTTATGGGAAGCTTCATCCCTTCATATTAAAAACTTGGAAATCTACTGGGATTCACAATTGATTGTTGAAAAAATAAAAGGGGGTTATTAGACTAAGAATGATAAAATGATGCAATATAAAGATTTGGCTCTTGATATTCTTTCACAATTTTCTTCTTATATGATTCAGACCTTACCTAGGAAAGATAATCAACATGCAGATGCCATGGCAGCGCAACTTCCTTGGTTTTCCTCAAGAATAATTCCGAAGACTTTCAATTTAATATACACGCTCTTAAACACCCTACAATTTCTAATAAGGTTACTTCTGTTGTTTTAACTTGCATTTGGATGAATGGTATTCACATATCTTTCATTTTTTGAAAGATAATACTTTTCCTGAATTGGCAACAAGGAACATGCATAATCATATTTGGAAGCTTGCAACATGTTATATCATTTTGGGTGATATGATTTACAAATGTTCTTATAATGGTTTTTTATTAAGATGTCTTGGTAGAACCAAAATTCTGATAGCTTTAGAAGAAGCTCATTCTGGTTCTTGTGGGGGATATTTTGGTGAGAAATCTTTAGTTAATAAACTTCTTAGAATGGGATATTATTGGAAAACAATGGAACAATATTCTTTTAAATTTGTTAAGAAGTGTCCTCAGTGTCAAAAACATGGTAAGTTAATTCATGCTCCTACTCATGAGCTTCGTAATCAAGTTGCTCCATGGCTTTTTAGTATTTGGGGTTTCGATCTTATTGGAAAAGTCTCACCAACTTCTTCTCAAGGACATACATAAATCCTGACGGCTACATATTACTTTACGAAGTGGGTAGAGGTTATTCCTCTCCATTCTACTACTGTGGATGTTATTTGTGATTTTATTCTTAATCATATTATAGCACGATTTAGTATTCCTTCAATGATAGTTTTGGATAATGGTACTTCTTTCAAGAATAAAGAAGTCAAAAAATTATTGGAGAAATATTGTATTCAATATAGATTTTCTACTCCCTACTACCCTCAATCTAATAGTCAAGTGGAAGCATTGAACAAAGTTATTGAACAAATCTTAAGGAAAATAGTTAATAAGCATGCGAAAGACTGGCATACCCAACTTATGCTTTATGGGCTTATAGGAATAGTGTTCGTACTGCCACGATTACTTCTCCTTATAATATTGTTTATGGTACTGATGCTATTATTCCATTTGAATTAGAAATACCTTCTTTACATGTTTCATTTCATGGGATACTTGACAGGGATACTTTCCAAGAACAACGATTACAAGAATTAGAAATGTTGAATGAACAATGAATAAATGCTTTGGAGCATATTAAGGCTTACCATAAATCACTAAAGAAATAGTATAATCATAAGGTGATTGAATGACCATTTTTGGTAGGTGATTTGGTCTTATACAAAAACTAAAGGAATGTGAATGCTTTACCTTGTGAAAAGTGGAAATTTATCCCTAACTGGCTTGGACCTTTTGTGGTAATTGAGAATTTTACTTCAGGTTCTTATAAGATTGGGGATATGAATGGTGTTCCCCTTAAGGAACCTATTATTATTATGCATCTCAAATTCTATTATCCCTAACACATCGTTCTTTCTTTGTGTATTTATGTATTCCCTATAGAATAGTTATGTTTGTTTTGTAGGTTATGTGATTTGAATACATTCATGCATAATTTCATTCTTTCTTTATGTTAAGTTTTTTTGTATTGATGAAAAGTACATGTAATCAATCATAGAACTAACTGGGCTAGAAATGTTTTTCATATATATAAACTTCCATGAGTTTGGTACATATATGGCACATGTGCTATGTCTATCAACCTTTATCTCTATGCTCTAAGGGTCGGTGGCTCCCAGCTCTCTCTTCTTTTTGGTGTGAGGTTGAGGATTTTGGTACGATAGTCCATGTATGACTCCTCAATATTCTCATCTCATAGTTCCGCTCTTGAGCTCTTTGTAGGTCAGCCATCAATTTCTCTTATCTTTCTTTGCATAACCTCAGCTCTCGCTGGACTCATGCAAAAATATATGCATGTCTTCCAGGATCCCTTTGTCCAATAAGGGTCTCTTTCTAGCTAGCTAGCAGGTATTCAATGGGATATACATGTATCCTTTAGGTCCTTGAACACAAAGCTCCTCCACTCTATTACGCTAGCTGCAAAATTCAAACATACTTATATTTGTTATACTTTCTCTATAAAAAGATTTACTTAAAATATTCTAATCAATTACATATATCTGTATCATCTTAAAATGGAAGAACTTCCATATTAAGAATGTTTAGCCCTCCTTAGGGGATTTTTTTTACCTCCATCATATCATCCTCCCATTTATGCATCATCCCCTACTTCTGTGCCTGATTAGGACCCTGATTGGGCCTCTCTGGGCACCTTCTACCCCACCTGACATGTTTTCTAGGGGTTCTGGCCCCTGAGTCAAGGTTGACCTTGACCTTGACCTAGGTCAGTGTCAACCTTGACCTTGACCTAGGTCAGGGTTGACCTCAACCCTGACTAGGGTCCCTCTTTCAAATCTGGAAGCTTATCGACTGCCAAGGGTCATCCAAAATTCAATTTTCCCGCTTCTGGGTCAGCTGTTTTGGGTTTTGAAGCAGTGATTCCTAAATTATATTTAATATGGGTCCTCTCCTAGGGGTAAAGGCTTTAATGGGAATTTAATTTTTCTATGTAGGCCTCCTTAGAATATTGTGCCCTAGTTTCATATAAAAGGAAGTTTTTCCCTCTCATTTTCTCCTAAGCAACCAAGCATTCCTAAGTATTGTCAAGAAGAAAAAAGTTCAAGCATCCATTGTTCCACATGTTCTCAAGCTCTCAAGGTGTTCAAGTATTCATCTTAGGCATTCAAGTTCTCCATTGAAGATCAAGGATTCAATCTTTCAAGCATTTGAAGGGATTTGGCACATGCATTCAAGATTCATCATTCAAACCCTAGATCTAGCCATCATGGTGGTGTGATCTTCCTTCAAGATCCTTTGTGCATCCTCAAGACACATTCATCCTCTCTTCAAGGTGGATTTCAAGCATATAATCATGGAGGTTTATGGTTTCTATTGAGTTCAAGCTTTCATATTTACATACTTACATACATTTGAATTACAATTGCATATCTATTGAATATCATAGCTTCATTGTTAGATTCAATTCTACTACTTGATAGAATTCTATACTTTATTAATTTCGAGGTTAATTCCTAAATTGGGGTTTGACTAGGGCAAACCCCTCCCCCCCAACAAATAAACCTCTTTTTCTTGTAGGTACAGGTTTGGGAGTGCGAATTTGGACACAGATCTGGAAACCCTTTTTAGCTTTCTTTCAGAGTCCGCGAATAGATTCTCTATTGGACATGTGCAGGTCAAGGTCGACATTATTGGGTTAGGGTTGACATTTATGGTTCAAGGTCAACCTTTTTCATAAGACGACATCAGATCAGGAAAATATTTCTGGGTTTTATTCATCTCCGCATTTCTGTTCCAGGTCATCCTTCAGATTTTCCAAAAAGAGTCTATAGACCTCAGAAAATAACATTCTTTGATCTGAAATTATTCAAGGTGAGTACATTTCTCCTATTTCTTCAATTACTATCATATATCATATCTATATAATCAATTAACAAAATTTAAGATCTTCTTCTTTAATCTCATTTCCAAATGGTTGATTCACTTGTGCATTAATCCCTCTTTTGGGTTGATCAACTTGGATCTTGCATTTGTGCATTTGGGGATAAAGGTGGAACTTCTTATCTTCCTCATAATCACATTTCAATACAAACACAATTTAAATGTAAAGGATAGGGAAATACACAATCAAACCCTAATAAAACTAAATAAACACAAAAGCATCATTTTTCTTCCTTTACATTTTGGTGAACCCACGATAGACAACTCCTTTTTGGTGTTAGATTTACATCTTGTTTGCATTCAAAAATAAAAAAAATAAAAAAACACTTCTTGCATTTTCATTATGAAGTTCTTTTGGTGTGTGGCTATTTTTCTTATTATGCTTCTCTTAGCATCTCTTTATTGTACCTATGATGTCTATGAGAGTATCATCCATTTTATCATGTTTTTTAATCTTCATGTTTCACTTGCTTATGCTATTTTAAAATTGACCAATACTAGTCTCCCTACATTCAAAACTTTAATTAAGGATTTGTGCAGTGGACTTATTTATCTTTTGGATTATGTGAAGAATTTGGTGGATGATACCCCATTGCCTAATCTTCCTAATCCTAATGTTAACCTTCCTAATCCAATCATTCCTAATAACCCCACTCCTATTCTTCCATCCTCCATCCCTATTTCTTCTCATACTTTTGTTAAGGCTCAAGTTATGGTACAAGATGAGGATGTGCAAGAATTTCTAGATTTACCTTCTCCTTCTTATCCCAACCATGATGATATAAAAGGGAAATCCAAAGAAACTTCTCCTAGAACTATTGTTCCACCTTACATGACATTCTCTCATGAGCATCATAATCAAACATCTCGCATAGATGCTTTGCAAGATAGATACACTACAAGATACACTATAGTTGATAAACAAGGTGTAGACACCCTAAAATGGACAGGCTTGCGACTTTACATTAAAAACACTAACTTTCATCTATTAATTAATGGTTTCTTAATCATTAATTAATCATCTATTTTCTTCTAAATTCATTTCTCAAATCATCTAATCCAATTCCCAAAATTAATTAAATAATTAATTTTATTTAATTAATTAAGCTTTAATTGATTAATTATCATTATTTGATTAATTAAACTCAATTTCCTATAGTTTAAATCCAAATATTTAAACTTACTAATTAAATTCTTCCAATTAATTTAATTTCATCAAATAAAGCAATTCTTAAATAAAAAAGAATTCAATTATCTCACATGTTGAAAACAATTATTAAATAAATGAATTAAATATTCATTTATCTTCAAAGAGATAACTCCAAT
>MU227499.1:1224918-1235437 GCA_018584345.1 Thuja plicata | reverse complement strand
CTGTCTAAAACATTGTTAGTTCGAAAGCTCAGACTCGAAGTATCTTGATCTCATCTTATCAAACATCATCATCTTTTTCAAATTGACTTTGTCCAAGACAAAGGTCAGCAAATCCTATCTTTTATCACCACTTTGAGATCAATTTATATCAAAATATATCCTTAGAATTACCTTTGTCCAAAACATAACTCAGACTTTGTCTTAGAAAGGATCCTCTTCTTTGTTTGCTTTATATCACTTGTTTTAGTTACAAAACCTGGACCACATTATGTCTCAAAAACCTCATGGAGGACCTTACACAAGGTCAATGGCTAGAGCTCAACTAGATGATTCATACATCAACCGTTTCCCCACCTGGGAAACAGAGCAAGATAATGATCCCTTCGTGAACACTAGTCCTACTTTACTCATTGAGCCACCCCGTGGGGCAGCCTTTTTCCAAGATATCACAGAAGAAGAAATTGAAGATGTGGAACAAGATGCCTACTCCACCAAAGTAGTTGATGCTATTGTAGAGAGAAACCCTGAACGTTACTTGGCCATGCTAATAAAGAAGGGATTCAAGCTCCCTGCTAAATTTAGCGTATCAACTATATGGCTCGAAAACCCTCTCGCAGGTCAAAAAACTACTCAGATATTACCGGTTGTGTCATAGATCTTTCCAACCTTGACTTTACCTACATCAACACATACTGTGTCCAATAAAACCAATGACCCTACCCAAGCCAGCACATCATCTACTCAGGGCATGAAAAACTCGCAACAAAGTGCACCTATAAACACTAGCATGCCTTCCATCCCACCAAACTCCAGTTATTCTGAAACTATGCCGCTACTGCAATCCGTCCACACTAACCTTGGGATCAACACTTCATGCCCACAAGGATCCATCTCTACAGGACCTATTTTTAGTCAAGGCCAGCCCAAAGATACATCTTTTCCCATTTCAAAACCCATCCAACCTCCACAACAACAACCCCAACTTCAGTTGCCTCATATCCAACCTCCGCAACAGCAACCCCAGCTTCAGTTGTCTTACATCCAACCTCTGCAACAGCAACCCCAGCTTCAGTTGCCTCATATCAACCTCTACAACAGCAACCCCAGCTTCAGTTGTCTCATATCCAACCTCCGCGACAACAACCCCAGCTTCAGTTGCCTCATATCCAACCTTCACAACAGCAACCCCAGTTTCAAACCCTACCTCAGCAGCAACAATACTTACCCCTGAAATATCAAAACCAATTTCAGTCATGACAAGAAACACTTCAAAACCCCCCTTGGACTACTCATATCCCTATAGTTACAAATCACTTGGTGGGAAATCAATATCAAGTCCCTAGGATGAAATCCTATGTTCCTACTCAAGGGACACAGAGGTGTAGCCTCATACCCACCACAGCACAAAGGAATGTCCACACGTATCAGCCACAATATCAAATAGACATACTAATGCAACAAATGCAAAACCTTCAAACCCAAATGATGGATATGCAGAATCAGGGGCAAACTAAATCCTATACCACAGAGGATTTATACCCATACCCCTTTGATCATTCTATCCAAATGTCTCCATTCCCAAACCACTTCTCAGTGCCAAAATTTGACAAGTATAGGGGCAACACTAATCCCATTGAGCATATACGAGAGTTCTTTGCTAGTTGCGTTGAAGTCGCTCATGATGAGACATATCTAATGAGGTTGTTCCCACAAAGTTTAGCCGGACTAGAAATGGAATGGTTCTTACATCTACCTCATGGCATTCAGTCTTGGGGAGAATTGGCTGAAAAGTTCATCGCACATTTTCATCATAACATCAAGCGCAAGGTCAACATCAAGGACCTTTGTGACATAAAATAGAAAGATGGAGAGTCCTTTGTGAAATTCCTATAGAGATGGAGGAACATGAAAAACCATATAACATATGACGTGCCCGAACAAGACTTGATAGTCATGTTTGTTGACAATCGGATCCTAGATATGTCATTCACAACAGAACTATAGTTAGGGCCAAACTTCACACAACTCATCGAAAGAGGAGTTCGGTGTGAGAAGAACTTGGTCAAAAGAGGGATCCTTGCAGACCCTACGCAAATGAACACAAATAAGAATGCAACAAAAAAGGCTAAGTGGTGGAACAAGAACAAAAATGTCACTAGTGATGGTGTCATTGATGTAAAGATGGTCAACTACGCACAACCCAAGGTGTCACTGCAAGGCACACCCATGGTAAACCAAAACCCCATAGGGCCCACTCAACAAGCATACATCCAGAACTAACCTCCCCCTATGCAAGAAACCACTATGTCAAACAGTCAACAATAGAATCAACGCAAACCACGGTTCCAATACCAACAAAGAGATTTCACACCATTGGGAGAACCAATAGAATCTGCTTTATGTAAGCTGATAGAATCAAACACCATCACTCTCCCAGAAATCAGAGACTTTGAACAAGAGGAAAAAAAACCAAGGTGGTACAATGACAAAGACTTCTATGAGTTTCATCGGGTCAAGGGGTACAAAATAGCCAACTGCTACCGTTTGAAACATGCTATTCAAGATCTCATTGACACAGGGATCATCGATGTGACAAGCACTCAAGCTAAAGGCACAACCGATCACACCATTTTTAATGATACCTTCCATGATCACAACAAAGGAAAAGCCTCTGGGTCTGGTGGACAAAACAATAAAGTCAACTATACATATGCCAATAGTGATAATATCATAAATTGCCTAAATCCTTTAGATAATCATGTGGCCGCAATCACCATCAGGGACCAAGGTAACAATTGCACTATAAAAACTCATCATGCTAGAGTCATCTTGCAAGGAGTACCATCCTCAGCTAATACATCAGCCAATCCTATCGAAAACTCGGATCCACAAAAAAGCATAGTGGACCAGCTAAAGTTCACACCTGCCCAGATATCCATGTTTGACCTTTTGCGCATATCTCCGCAACATAAAATAGCACTTGACCAAAAACTTCAAAATGCAGCCGTCCCAAGGGAAATAATTCCAGAAAGCTTCCAAATAATGGTCAATCACATAGCAACTAACAAACATGCCACCTTCAAAGACCGTGATGTGCCGCCGCATAAGCCCCTGCATAATGATCCTCCACACTTGCTTATCCAAATCCACAAAAGTGTTTTCCATAGAGTCCTTGTTGATGGTGGAGCTGGTTTAAACATTTGTACTCTGCAATTAATCAAGCATTGATATCACCCGAAGGATAAATATCAGAGCATATGATGAAGAGGAAAGATCCTCTAAAGGTATTATTATTCTACCTATTCGCATTGGTCCTGTGGTAAAAAACACACCCTTCCAAATTTTAGACCTTGAGTTGGGATACAACATGTTATTAGGGAGATTGTGGATACATGAAATGCAAGCTGTACCATCAACATACCATCAATGCATCAAATTCCCTCACCAAGGGGAGGAGATTATCATAGAAGGAGATCCCAATCCCTTCCAATATTGAAATGCAGTCCAAATCAACACTGATAACCAAGTACCATTGAACGAGGATGCAAGTATCCCATCCTCTTCAAAATCAAATCCCAAGGATATCACATGAGCAACAGGTAAGATAGTCCTTCATCAAGATGCCAATGTCTCGTCCAGTTCAAAAATAGATCTTAAAGATGTCACGGAAAAAGCAAGTAAGATATCTATCACGGACAAAGGATGTGGTGAATATAGATATGAAGAGGCCTTCACAATCACACACATACCTTTAAGCCCCAGAAATCACAGTATGCCACCACCTGTCATTGCAACAGAAACTCAGCAACCAGTCCTTTTTAGATGTCCACCTACAACCTTTGTCCAATGGGGGGACATAGCAGAAGAGAATCCTTTTGACAAAGACATTAATGCTTGGTTATACAGAGACACTTCTGAGATAGTCCGACCACCCTTACCTATGGCAAACTATGGTAACGGTTACACAATGATACAAAGGTTTCTGTATGATGGTAAAACCAGACTGGGGGCAAGGCAATAGGGCATATATGAATTTCCTATCCCACCAACCCAAAGAAACACTATAGGTTTGGGCTATGGACAACAAGGCACTAGTCCTATGGTTCAAGACATTCAAGTCAATCACGCGCAAATAGCAGAGATGCACCGGGGGCACAACACTGACCATGTCCTTATAAGGAACATATTAGCGCAGTTTTTACCCGCCGAAGAGGGATCCACACAATCCCAAATAAACCTACACTTAGTAATCAATGATACCCAAGGAAGTGAGACATCGGAAGAACATTCATTTGAGACTGACTCCAATGAGTATGAGTGGCAATCCCTCCATGACTCTGAACCATCAATCCCTTACTTTTCCCCTCAATTCGATATTATCATAAACCTAGCAGACCTGTTTGAGCAACTGAACATTATCGAACAACCCTATATAGATAAACATATCAGTCATCAGACCTCGAGTGGTGCGTCCTCATCACAGTCCAATTTTGTAGGCACCATATCTGCAGTCCCGTTCAGTCAAACAAAGCCATATAGTAGTGAAAGTGTCTATCTCATACACCTTGAAATTATAGAGTGGGATCAACAAGGACCACCTGATCTTGATGTCTTTGAAAATGACAAAGCAATAGCTCATTTTATGGGACTAAGAAAAGGCATTCCATTGGGAGATCACAAGGCAGGATTCTCTATCAACCTAGACAGAGCAGCATACTTCGGGGAGGAAGCTCCTCTTTCCAGTCCACAAAAGAAAAAAGAACAAATAGCTAAAAAGATAAAAGAAAACATATCTTCTAGAGAAAACCTCATAGAGGCACTAGAAGATGGAAAGAGAGAACTCCTCCCCTTAACATAGGAGAAATCAGCACTACTAGCTGAGGAGACAGAAGAAATCAACTTGGGGGATGACAAAAACCCAAAGAACATCTATTTGGCACAATCTCTCACCCCTGAGGAAAGAGAACAGTTCATTGGTTTCTTCAAGGAGAGAATGATCAATTTCGCATGGTCTTACTCAGATATGCTAGGATTAGATCCAGAGTTGGTACTACACCATCTCCTGTTGTTACCAAATGCAAAACCTGTCAAACAGAAGCTAAGAAAGATGCATCCTCACATTGCGTTATTAGTCAAAGAAGAACTGAAGAAGCTCCTAGATGCTAAATTCATCAGACCTAAACCATATGCAGATTGGATATCGAATCTAGTACCGGTTACGAAGCATAGTGGACAAATACGGATTTGCATGGTTTTTCGGGATCTCAATATAGCATGTCCCAAGGATGACTTTCCTTTACCAAACATCAACATGACAGTGGACCTAACTGCAGGGCATGAAATGCTATCATTGATGGATGACTTTTTAGGTTACAACCAGATAAGGATAGCTCTAGAGAACCAACACAAAACAGCTTTTACATGTCCTTGGGGAACTTATTGTTGGAATGTCATGCCGTTTGGTTTAAAGAATGCTGGAGAAACATATCAAAGGGCCATGACCACTATATTCCATGATCTTATTCATAAGACAATGGAAGATTATGTCGATGACATACTAGCAAAATCCATACTTCAAAAGGATCATCTAAAAGTTTTGGGACCCATCTTTGATAGAATGGAGGAATTCAAAGTCTGACTAAATTGAAAAAAGTGTGCATTCGGTGTCACAGTGGGAAAATTAATAGGGTTCATAGTATCACACAGAGGAATTGAAGTGGATCCAGCAAAGGTCTAGGCAATATTGGACATGCCTCCACCATCAAACCTGAGACAACTACGAGGGTTACAAGGAAGGCTCCAATCAATAAGACGCTTCATAGCTCAACTGGTAGACAAGTGCCACCCATTCCAACATCTATTACATAAAGACATCAAGTTCATATGGATAGAATAATGTGAACAAGCATTTCAGATATTCAAAGACTACCTTCTTAAAACTCCTATATTGGTACCGCTAGTGCAAGGTAGACCATTGCTACTATACATTTCAGCAACAGAATCAGCGTTAGGGGTCCTTTTGGCACAACATGATGATGCAGGGAAGGAGAGGGCCATCTACTATCTAAGCCGAATGTTGGTTGGATATGAGCTAAAATACACACCAATAGAGAAGTCATGCCTGGCAGTTGTGTTTGCTTCTCAAAATCTAAGACACTACATGTTGAGTCATCAAAAGAAATTGGTTGCACATATTGATCCTCTCAAATACCTATTAAGCAAATCAGCGCTCACTGGAAGATTGGAAAAATGGGTAATGATCTTAAGTGAGTTCAACATTGAGTATGTGGACAGAAAGGATATCAAAGGACAAGTGATCATAGATCAATTAGCAGAGGCACCGATTCAAGACCACCAGCCAATTATCTCTGATTTTCCTGACGAATCTATCATGACACTACAGCTAGTGATCGAGATATGGCAACTTTATTTTGATGGGTCATGTACAAACCATGGAGCGGGGGTAGGGATAGCACTTATCACCCCAGATCATGACACAATTCCAAAGTCTTTTAGACTCAACTTCCAATGCACTAACAACATAGCAGAATATGAAGCATTGGTCATCGGTCTAAAGATAGCCATTCAATGGAGGATCAAGAACCTGAAAGTCTTTGGTGATTCACAGTTGGTCATTAGCAAAGTTAACAATGATTACATGACCAAGGATGAGAAGCTCATACCTTATAGAGCGCAGATGGAACAAATACACACCAAGTTTCATTATATTCTCTTCGAGCAAGTCCCAAGAGCATAGAACAAAGCAGCAGATGCAATGGCTACCATAGCATCACTGATTGATATGCCAGGCAATGATACCAAATTCAAATTTCTAGTAGAGAAACTCTTGGTGCCATCACATCAAGCATCTGTCACAGAATCAACATGTGTCCTTGTTGGTCTTGAATCCCCATGGTATCAAGAAGTCTATAGCTATCTCCAAAACAATGTCTTACCCCCAAACCTTTCTAGAAACCAAAGAAAATCCCTCATACGACAAGCCTCTAGGTATACAATCCTCTCCACTACTCTATACAGATGAAGTCTCGATGGAACCTTATTACATTGTCTCACTTCCATGGAATCCCAAAAAGCTTTGTACAAGGTACATGAAGGAATATGTGGAACCCACGGAGGTGGCAACAACCTAGCTAAGAAAATAATCCGCATGGGACACTATTGGCCAACAATAGAGATAGATGCACACAAGCATGTTCAAAGGTGTAAAAAGTGTCAAATTCATGGAGACTTCATCCATGCGCCAGCCCAGGAATTAAATCCCATCACATCACCGTTACCATTTTCAATGTGGGGATTTGACTTAGTGGGTAAGATAACACCCTCTTTAGCTAACGGACACACGTACATCATCGCAGCAATAGAGTACTTCACAAAGTGGGTGGAAGCAATTCCCCTCACCTACATCATAGGAAAACAGATAGCAATGTTCATGCTCAATCACATCATCTGTCGATACAGGATCCCCCAAACAATCCTAACGGATCATGGTACCCCTTTCCAAAACAAAGATGTTGAAGACCTATGCAAACAGTTCCATATCAAACAAGGTTTCTCCTCATTTTACTACCCTCAAGGAAACAGACAAGCTAAAGCTACGAATAAAACAATCTTGAAGATCCTGAAGAAAATAGTGAATGAATCAGGGAGAGACTGGCATCTACATCTTAGTCCTACATTATGGGCATACAGAACTAGTGTGAAAACACCAATGGGGGAAACTCCTTTCTCCTTAGTCTATGGACCAGAGGCGGTATTACCCCTCAAAGTGGAAATCCCATCCCTGAGGATATCATTGAAGGACCCAGTTTTGGATGAAGACTATAGAGTAGCAAGGATCAGTGAGCTAGAGTTGCTAGATGAACGAAGGCAACATGCTTTCAACCACTTACAAGGATATCAGAATCACCTTAGAAGGAACTATCACAAAAAGGTAAAGCCATGAACATTTGAGGTAGGAGACCTTGTCCTCATGGAAAATCAGAAGAATCAAACAGAATGAGTCAAACCTGGAAAATTCGAGCCTAACTGGTTAGGACCATATGTCATTATCAGCTTTGCCCAAAGTGGGGCATTCATACTAACAACACCAGAAGGAGATCAGCTCCCCGGTTACATCAACAACATGCACCTAAATAGGTTCTACCCTTAAAGGTCTCTATGGTTAAGACATTTATCTACATATCCAAAAAATACCCAAAAAATCAAAAAATACAAAAGTTTCCTTGGTGAAAACCTGGCAATCAGGCGCCTTGGCAACCACAAAAAAATATATATTTATATAGAAAAAAAGTAAAGAGAAAACAACATTGCTCTCTTAGTGAAAACCTGGCAATCAGGCGCTATTGAGTAGGTACCTTGGTGAAAACCTGGAAAACAAGTGCCAAGTGTTCAGACCAGTCTTACCATCAATGAGTTCCAAAGGCTTGAGCCCACTTCAAAAGACAAGACTGACTATCCAAAGCTATATCCACTAGAACAATCCACCATGGGCACAAAGCAATTACCCATGGTTACTTATTGGTCCACTAGATTAAGGGGCGATTCCAAAAATTCTAAAAATCCTAAAAATTGAAAACTCATCAGAAATACTAAAAAGATCAAAAAATCAAGAGAAAATCAATCTTCATCAAAAACATTCAAAAAAATTGCAAAATCCCAAGCAATAAAACCAACTCAATTATCAAAATAGAAAGGGGCAAACACGCCTAGTCAATCAATTGTCACAATCATCGGCTTTGCAAATTAGCATTGGGCCCATCTGACATAGCTTGATCAGCTGCCAAATTGATCATTTCAAAATCTATCAATCAAATTTTCACAATCATGAGCTTTGCGACCAAGCATTGGGCACATTTGACACAGCTTGATCAGCTGCCAATACGATCAGAACATATCAAATCTATCAATCATTACTGTTACAATCATGAGCTTTGTGAACATGCATTTGGCCCATCTGACACAGCTTAATCAGTTGCCAACACGATCAATCAAATCAAGAAAAACAAGCCTATCCAAAGAGTTGACCAATCAAGAGATCCGCTGCATCGAGGAACCACGCAAAAATGTTGACTAGGTCAGTCAAGTTAGTCAGATGTCAGTCTATATTTTGGGGTTACGTTCTTATGCTACTCCAGGATCCACCATGTGAGGAGAGTAGCTATGATAGATCATGACTTATTTTCTTTGATTTCTGTCTATTAAATGTTCACTTTGATTTCAGGGCCATGATGATTTAGGATAAATGCGGTAGGCGCTGTCACTTATCTGGCAACCGCGCAGTTCCACGATCTGAGATTAAACCTGGGAAAAAATTGGACATTCCTTCTCTTTTATTTTGCTTGTTTTCTTTATAGAATCAAGAGCTTGTAGTACTATTTAGATAGACTCTGAGTTTTCTTTGGAGTTCCATCTTGGTTTCTATGGTCTTTCCTTTTATGTTTGCAAACAAGAGCTCACGATGCTATCCGGATAGACTCTAGGGGCATAGGAGTTCTATCTTGTTTGCCTTTTCTTTCCCTTTTTTAGAAATCAAGAGCTCAGTGTGTTATCCAGATGGAATCTAGAGACATAGGAGTTCTATCTTGGTTTCTTTATTTTGGATTAATTCAGAGGACAAGCGGTATCCAGATGGTCAATATCTGGGTGCTTTTGTCTCTCTTCCTTTTCAAATAGGGAACATAGTTGAAACTAGATGGTCAATATTTAGGGGCACTATGGTTCTCTTTTTATTCAATCTCTCTACTCCTTCCTCTATCAAGAGGTCGTGGGGGTATCCAGGTAGTATGTGACCTGGATCATTCGACGCTCTTCCAGAATATCAGAAAATACAAAAAAAAGATGCAATGATGACAATTATTGGAACAGGGGCAGTGACTTGAGACATTCATCCATTCTATTAGACCATATCTATCCAAAAAATAGAAAAAAGAAACTTTTATATCATTACATCTTATTAGATCAATCCCAGAGATCACATTCTAAACTAACTTCCTTCTAACCAACACATGCATTACTCAAAAATTTTGTGCATGGTAGATTGCATTCATTTATTACATAAGAAAAATTCTAAACATGTGCATAGTAGATCATATAATGAATGCATCCATCATCAATAACATCATAACTAACATAGGAATGCATTCATCTTCATCATATAGTGATTCAATTTTTCAACAAATTAATGCTCATCTGACGCATTTTCTATGCTTAATTTGTTGAGGGGGCATAAATACACCTACTCAATGCCAAGGAAAGCTGGGGCAAAATCAAAGATTCTTTGACACACTACGACAAGTCACATCACATCAAAGAGGGGCAAATGTAGACACCCTAAAATAGATAGGCTTGCGACTTTACATTAAAAACACTAACTTTCATCTATTAATTAATGGTTTCTTAATCATTAATTAATCATCTATTTTCTTCTAAATTCATTTCTCAAATCATCTAATCCAATTTCCAAAATTAATTAAATAATTAATTTTATTTAATTAATTAA
>MU227499.1:1193813-1204871 GCA_018584345.1 Thuja plicata | reverse complement strand
TTTCAATTTCTAGCATAATCTTTGCATTGCATAACATTTATCATGGTTAAAAATCCTTCGTTCTTAGATGGTCCATAGTTGTGAGGCCCTCGTCCTGAGAGAAAATTTCAAAACTCCATCTAGATAGAAGGCAACAGATCGAATCATGCAGACAGTCAGGATGAATAACTCATATTCAGTCTTGGCTGTACCTGGTGAAGAAGGACTATGTTGAAGTGTGTAGTTGATTTAGAAGGCCAAAATTAACTCATACAAATGCAAGGGACCCAAATTCAAATTTCACCTTGAATTATGGTCCAATCACAATAACTAACCAAGGAGGGAATGAATTAAATTAAATATCATAGAAAATACTTTTGCATCCAAACCCGAGGACCTATTTTAAGTTTAGAACCCCGATAAGCTCCAGAATTGAAAGTGGGGACAACCACCTGATAGAGGTTAAGATTGACCTCACCCTTGACCTAGGTCAAGGTGAAATTTTCCCCTAACCTAGGTCAAGGTTGACCTCGACCCTGACCTGAGGTTTCAGGCAGGTTACCTAAAGGTTTCTATGAGATTCCCAGGTCAGCTAGTGACCTAGGAAGGTGAGGGAATATACTAGAATGCTAAGAAGAAGGCCAAGAGGCCTGGAGAGAGTATGATGAGGTACAAGAGGACCAATAAATAGGTCCTACCTAGAAAATTAGAGTCACGGAGAGGGAAACCAAGGAGAATCTATAAGATTCTAACCCTAATTTCACCTAAAAAATGCATAATTAAGTGCATATGTATCCTAAATGCAAATCTAATGTGCAAGTGTACTAAATGAAGGTGCTAAACCTACAAAAATGGAAATTCTTCCATTTTAAAACAATAAATTTATCCCTCACTTTAGCTTAGATATGACACTACATGAGTATGCAAGCTAAAGTAAGAAAACATTATAAAAAGGATATAGCCAAGTCCTCAATGTGGAGATCCTGCAATAAACCATTAGTACCCATAACCTCCAGCACACCAGGTTAATTAAAATCCATTGATCACCTAAGCCTTACTATGATGATCTTGAGAAGTGCATAGAGCCCCTTATGCCCCCTCTAATTTGGCTTACTAATTCTTGAAAGGTGAAACAGGGTGATAAGGTTGATTCTATACACTGAATATGCAGTTTATTGAAAAGTCTTTTCCTAAACCATTTAGAAGGGTCCTAAACATTCCTAAACTAACTCAATAGGTTGGGTATCTTAATCACCATTCCAACACTGATGATAGCACTAAAAATGGAGCTACCAAACTCAAGTTATGATGGAAAGAGTAGATGTCTATCTAGATGCATATAAAAGAAAATTCAAATTTAACCTAAGTAATCTCAAATGAAACCCTAATAAAACCCTAATTTGAAGCTATAAATAAGAGAAAGAAACACTTACCCCTCATTCTTACCATTTTTAGAATTAGGAAAAAGAGACAGGATTCCGAAGAGAGAAGAATTTCAAGCGAGCCGTATGGAGGTCCTGAGAGAGCGCTTGGCCAGGGAACAGGCACTGCCCGAGGTAGGTTTTCTATTTTTATGTTTGTGATTGAAAAATTCATGTTCCTATATGGAAGGTTGAACTTGACCCAAAAAGGTCAAACTTGACCCAGTTATGTTGACCTTGACCCTCTAAGGTTGACCCTAACTAGGAAGCTCCAGTCCTTTTTGGGGTGAAAGTTGACCCTGACCCACAAAGGTCAACCCTGACCCAAAAAGGTTGACCTTGACCCATAAAGGTTGACCTTGAACCAAAAAAGGTTGACCTTGACCAGGTCAAGTGGGTATATTAGTCATTTGATGATGGAGTACTGATATGATACCTGTTTGTGCTTATAGGATCCTATTTGTCTTCGAGAGCATCCCTTTGGAGGGTTGCTACTAACTGTCAAAGAGAGAATGTCTGAGCTACAATAGGATGATATACATTTATTGAGAGATGTGGGATTGTACTAGGTAGAAGTCCTACCATAGATGAGGTTCCATTAGTCCATGATATCAACCATGATAGAGAGATGGGATGAGGATACTTGTTCCTTCCATCTTCCATAAGGAGAGATCACGATCACGCTGGAGGATGTGTAGAGGATCCCACGACTTCCGAACTGAGGAGAGCCTATCAGAATGAGAGTACCATGGGGTCCTCTTGAGATTTTTGTAGATGTGGAGTATTGTTTGGGATGAGTACCATAGATGAGGACCCGATCATATCAGATCACTCTATCAACCATACTAGCAGGTCTGACACCTTTGGTACGGAGACTGATGCTATGTATACTTGCTTTGGTTAAAGTACCCAACAAAAAGGGTACAATATTTTTGGCACCATTCACCCATCTTTTGCACATGATGGAGAGTGATAGGGTTATCATCTCATGGGGCCACAACATGTTAGCTCATCTTTACCATGAGTTGAGTCAGTTAGTGAGATATCACTGGGAGAGTCTTACAATATGCACCTTTCTATAGGTTTGGATGTTCGAGCATTACACATGTACATGACCACAGGGTGTTCTAGTGATGATAGATGTGAGCACACTGAGAGCCTTTGCATATCCTCTAGAAGATGTTTGGCAGTACAGGGATATCCTCTTTTGGAGAGTATTCCTTAACCGTGTACTAGGTATAGATGTGGTATGGAGACCTTACTATCAGATGATAGAGTGGCTAGATACTCAACATCAGTTGAGACATTCACAGTAGTGTAAGCTACTAGAGGGTCCTACAAATCATCTCATGATGCCATATTACTATGATAGGGTGATGAGACAGTTTGGTCTGATACAGGGGGTCCCTTGGACAGTACCTCGGTACGTATACCCGACGAGATACTATAAAAGACCTGGTGCCATATGCTGACCTATAGTAGTAGATATTGTAGATAGTGAGACAGATGACACCAAAGATATAGAGGTAGCCCCTGATACATCCTATGTAGGTGTTAGCAGAGATTATATCAGATATTGGAGTTTATAGGGGACCCATCCTATCTTCCCCAATGACTACCCCACAAGTGATCTAGGTCCTTCAAAGAGGACCCACTGGGGAGGTGACATACTAGTAGAAGAGGAGGAGGATCAAGGAGATGAGGAAGAAACTCCTCTTGAGGGAGATCCTATGGAGGAGGAGAGAGTAGAGGATATTCCCCTAGGAAGCAGTACGAGTACTGGTGATCAGGCAGTCTATATTCCACCCTTGAAATCATGATGACCTCCCTGATCGCACACAAAGACACCACCACCTAGACCTAGACATAGTGAGAGAGGAGAGAATAGCCACTGCATCCCCCCACCATCTAGATCCTTTAGTGATACCCAAGAGGGATATCTAGGTATGACATATGTAATTTGGTTTGAATGTTTTGAATAAATATTTTTCTAGAAGAAGCATTGAAAGAAAATTCTTGAATTTTGCAACGAGTGTAGTGGAGTGGAGGAGTTTTGTATCTAAGGTTCTAAAGGATACATGTATATCCTACTGACTACCAGCTAGTGAGAGAGAGTCTCTTATAGGACAAAGGGATCCCAAAAGACATGCAAATATCTTCCTATGTGTATAACAAGAACTCAGGCTATGTAAAGAAAGAGAGGAGAAGTTGATGGCTGATCTACAGAGAGCTTAGGAGCATAACCATGAGATGATCATATCAAGGAGCCACACACAGACTACTATTTTGATATCCTCAACCTCACACCACAGATTAGAGAGAGCTGGGAGCCACTGACCCTTAGAGCATAGAGAGAGAGTTTTATAGATATGGCGCATGTGCTATATACATAGAAAACTAAAAAAAAAATTATTTATGAAAAAGACTTTGTTTGAACAATTAGATCTATAGTTGATAAGTTGTATTTTCATCAATGCACAAAAAACTTAATAGAAAGAGAAAAGAAAATATGTATGAATGCAGTCAAATTTATATAACTTATAAAATGACAATTCTATAAGGAACACACACATACATAAAGAAAGAATGATTTACCTAAGGATAATAACGTTTTAGATTCATAATATTAATAGGTTCCTTAAGAGGGAAACCATTCATATCAGAAATTTTATAAGCACCTGAAGTAAAGTCCTCAATTACCATGAAAGGTCCAAGCCAATTTGGGCTAAACTTCCCTTTCTCACTAGGTAGAGCGTTCACATTCCTTTGATTTTCATATAAGACTAAATAACCTACCAAGAATGACCGTTCAATCACCTTGTGATTATACTATTTCTGAAGTGATTTATGATAAGCCTTAATATGTTCCAAAGCATTTATCTGTTGTTAATCTAACATTTCTAATTCCTGTAATCGTTGTTCCCAGAAAGTATCTTTGTCGATAATCCCATGAAATGAAACACACAAAGATGGTATTTCTAATTCCAAAGGCATGATAACGTCAGTACCATAAACAAGATAATAAGGGGAAGTATCGGTGGCCATATGAACACTATTCCTATAAGCCCATAAAGCATAAGTAAGCTGGGCATGCCAATCTTTCGCATGCTTGTTAACTATTTTCTTTAATATTTGTTCAATAACTTTATTCAATGCTTCAGCTTGACCATTAGATTGAGGGTAGTAGGGACTAGAAAATATATGTTGAATATGATATTTCTCCATGAATTTTGTGATTTCTTTATTCTTGAAAGAAGTACCATTATCCAAAACTACCATTGAAGGAATACCAAATCGTGCTATAATATGATTAAGGATAAAATTGCAAATAACATCCGTAGTAGTAGAATGAAGAGGAATGGCCTCTACCCACTTTGTAAAGTAATCTTTAGCTATGAGGATGTATGTATGTCCTTGAGAAGAAGCTGGTGAGATTTTTCCAATAAGGTCAAAACCCCAAATGCTAAAAGGCCATAGAGCAACTTGATTACGAAGCTCATGAGCAGGAGCATGAATTAAATTACCATGTTGCTGACACTGAGGACACTTTTTAACAAACACAAAGGAATATTGCTCCATTGTTCGCCAATAATATCCCATTCTAAGGAGTTTATTAACTAAATATTTCCCACCAAAGTGTCCTCCACAAGAACCAGAATGAGCTGCTGCTAAAGCTACGGGTACATTGGTTCTGCCAAGACAGCTTAATAGAAAAATATTGTAAGAACATTTTTAAAGAGTATCTCCCAAAATTATATAATAGGCTACAGGCTTTCTAATATGATTATTCATGTTCCTTGTTGCTGATTCTAGAAAATTATTATCTTTCAAAAAATGAAAGACATGTGAATACCATTCATCTAAATGCAAGTTAAAACAATCATTAGTAACCTTATCAGAAATTGTAGGGTGTTTAAGAGTGTGTATAGTAAATTTAAAGTCTTTGTCATTATTCTCAAGACAAACCATAGAAGTTGCACTTGCCATGATGTCTGCATGTCGATTATCTTTCCTAGGTAAAGTCTGAATTGTGTAGGAAGAGAATTGTGAGAGAATATCAAGAGCCAAGTCCCGATATTGCATCATTTTATCATTCTTAGTCTGATAACCTCCTTTGATTTGTTCAACAATTAATTTTGAATCCGCATAAATCTCCAAGTTTTTAATATGAATGGATGAAGCTTCTTGTAAGCTAGCTATAAGAGCTTCATAGTCCACAATGTTGTTAGTACAAGGAAAAGTTAGTTTATATGACATAGGGATCGGTTTATTTGTAGGAGGGATCAAGATAATTCCCACCCCATAACCTGTCTTACATCTAGAACCATCAAAATATAATTCCCAAACATCTTCCTTTTTAATTGCAAATATATTCTCATCTGGGAATTCGATTGAGGTAGCACTTGTATTAGAGTGAGGACAAGGAGCTTCAGCTAAATAATCAGTTAAAGCTTGTCCTTTGATTGAATTTTGAAGGATTAAATTAAGATCGAATGTTGTAAGTAACACCACCCACTTTTCCAGATGGCCAGAGAGATCGGTTTTCAAGAAAAGATGTTTTAGAGGGTCAAATTTGACAATCACATTGACCTCAACATTCAAAAAGTAATGTCGGAGTTTTTGACAAGCATAAACTAAAGCTAAGCACTTTTGTTCTAGCTAAGTATATCATGTTTCATATTCCAACAAGGTCTGAATAATATAGTATACCGGTCTTTCCTTTCCTTCACTGTCATGTTGAGTAAATAATATACTCACAACATTGGAAGTAGAAAAATTTTATAGATAAAAGGGTTTATTGAATTGAGCAAGTTGTAAGATAGGAGGATTAGCAAGATATTCCTTAAATTTCTCAAAGGATTGGTTACATTCTTGGTTCCAAGAAAAAGTGGCATCTTTTTTGAGTAAAGAAGTAAAAGGAACAGTCCTATCAGCTAAGTTAGAAACAAAGCAACGAATAGATTGTATTTTACCTTTTAAACAACGTAATTGAGAAATGTTCTTGGGAGGAGGCATGTTAACAATAGCATCAATATTTTCAATATCATCCTCTATGCCTCGCTTAGAGATTATAATACCTAATAATTTTCCTGAATCAACTACAAAAGCACATTTATTAGGATTTAATCTCATATTATAACTCCTAATTATTCTAAATATTTGTCTTAAAATAAACACGTGATCCTCTCTTTGTATAGATTTTTCCAGGATATCATCCACATAATCCTCCAAGATCTTATGAATGTAATCATAGAAAATCAAAGTCATGGCACGTTGATAAGTTACTCCTTCATTTCTTAATCCAAAAGGCATTATGACCAAAAAAATGTCCCCCAAGGCATTATAAATGTGGTCTTAAGTTGATCCTTAATAGGAATGAATATCTAATTATAACTCAAAAATCCATCCATAAAAGAAAATAAAGCATGACCCACTATTGAATCCACAATCATGTCAATATTAGGTAGTAGGAAATCATCTTTTAAGGATGCTTTATTTAAATCCCAAAAATCAGTGCACATTCTGATCTTATTCTCTCCCTTAGAAACAACCACAATATTGGAAATCCATTCAGAATAATCAATAGAGCGGATGACTCCAACACCTAATAGTTTTTCCATTTCATCTTTTACCAGTAAAGAAATACCCAGATTCATCTTGCGGATCTTTTGTTTCACAGGTTTAGCATTAGGTTTAGGAATAATATTGTGAGTAACAATATTAGGATCTATACCTAACATATCCAAATCTGTCCAAGAAAAAATATCTTTATGTAAAGGAATAAAAATGATGCTTTTGTGTTTATTTAGTTTTATTAGGGTTTGATATTGTATTTCCCTATCCTTTACATTTAAATTGTGTTTGTATTGAAATGTGATTATACGGAAGATAAGATATTCCACCTTTATTCCCCAAATGTACAAATTAAGGATCCAAGTTGATCAATCCAAGAGAAGGATTAATGGACAAATGAATCAATCATTTGGAAATGAGAATAAAGAGAAGACGATCTTAAATTCTATTAATTGAATATATAGATATGATATATGACAGTAATTAAGGAAATAGGAGAAATGTACTAACCTTAAAGAATTGTAGATCAAAGAATGCTATTTTCTAAGGTCTGTACTCTATTTTTGGAAAAACTGAAGTATGATCTAGCACCGGAACACAGAGATGAACAAAACCCAGAAATATTTTTTTGATCCGACACCATTTTATTAAAAAGTTTGACCTTGACCAATAAATGTCGACCCTGACCCAATAATGTCGACCTTGAGCTGCACAGGTCTGACATAAAATATGTTCGCGAAGTCAGGAAGAAAGTCGAAAAGGGTATCCAAATCTGTGTTCAAATCTATAGTCCCAAACCTGTACCTGCAAGAAAAAGAGATTTGTTTGTTGGGGGGGGGGAGGGGTTTGCCTTGGTCAAACCCTAGTTTTGGAATTAACCTCAAATATATGTAATTGAAATTGTAGAAGTAAACAAAGTAAATGCATAAATTCACCTTTCTTGTAAAAGTCCTTGTGGAGGATTTGAATCCTTCAATCCACAAGTATGTATGCACCAAATATTTAGAATGTAGAATGGTAGGATGTCTTCAATCTCTTTCTTGTAGATCTCTAACACCAAGTCTTGAATGGGTTCTTGAATTTGGAAGGGGCTTGGAAGAAGGTGGATGGAGAGATCACCAAAAGGGCACTATGTAGCTTGAATCCTTCAATGGCCTCCATTGATATCCTTCATGAAAATGGATGCTTGAATGCTTGAGAATGGATGAATGCTTGCTTGAAATATTTCTCCTTAGCTTTCTTGGACTTCACTTGATAATGCTCCTTAATTTCTTAATGATGCTTAGGCTTCAATAGAGGACTTAGATAAAATAAGGGGAGAAAGGCTCTCTCTTATATGGAATTAGGGAACAATCTTCTAAGGAGGCTGACATAGGAGAATTAAATTCTCATTAAATCCTTTACCCCTAGGAGAGGACCTATATTAAATAAAATTTAGGAATTGACGCTTTGGAACCTGAAACAGCTGACCCAGAAGAGGGAAATAACTTTTGCAAAGACCGACATCCGAAAACTACAAGACCCCAAAGTTTGAACCCTGGGTCAAGGTTGAGGTTGAACTTGACATAGGTCAGGGTTGAGGTTGACCTTGACCTAGGTTAGGGTTGAGGTCAACATAGACCAAAAAGGTCAACCCTAACCTTGAAGTCCAGAATCTCAGGTTTGTAGTCTAGAATGCAGAAATCAGGCTGGAAAGAAGTGGAAAGAGGGGTAGAATAGAAGGAAAGCCAGGTCTAACTCAGGAACCCATTCAAGGTGCTTGATATGACCCCAAACCACTTACTCAAAAGGATAAACAAGTCTACGATGGAAGTGCTTCCATTTTCTGACTATACATTTAGCCCCCACTTTAGCAAGAGTATGAGCTCAACACAAACTCTTGGTAAAGGAGAACATGCAAAACAGACAATCTTATTGGAATCAGAAGGGACAAAGAAATCCTCAAGCCCCCAAGGGACTTAAGTCTTTATCAACCCTAAGATCACCATAAGAGAGACATCACTTAGTTAAGAAGAGAGAGAAAGGGTGTGATTATCTTACTCAATGAGAACTTATATCCCATTGTGAACCACACACACAAAAAAAATGTAACTGGAAAGATGGAGTTGAACTGCCTAGTGAATGTGGCTACTCACTAGTCAACCCATCAGGGAGATCCATTCTTAAAGGGATCAAAAACATTGTAATTTGAAAACTGGCGGGATCAAGAGATCTTTGTAATTTTAAATTGGAGGGATCAAGAGATCCTAAAATGTAAAAATGACCATGCTTTAAGTATTAGTTTTTTTTTTTAATCCATAAAGGGAAAAGTTTTAAATCTTGAAAACTATTTTGAACGTGTGTGTGTGAAAAAAGTGACTAGAGTGTATGCCCCCGCATTAAAGTCATTGCTAACACTTTAACAGGAGCAATGGTTTTAACGAAGACATAAAAAAATCTACGAATTATGTTTCCACTATGAGATGCCCCCAAAGGAAGACAAATCAAGGGAAATAAAAACATAAACATACATAAAAAAAAAGAGGGATCTACCTAATGTGGGGTCAGTATGATCATAAGATAACATGTATATAGAAATATGATATTGTGACATATGAAATGAAATGTCACCAAAATTTAAGGTAAGAAAGTGGGGTCTTAATGTTTTTCTTACCTAGGATGTAATGAGAGGAATGAAATAGAGATATGCTTATTAAAAATGTATAATGTGTTAAGGAAGAAGGGTTTGATAGATTATTAATTATCTTGAAATGTAATGTTTGAAATAGGAAATGTGTAAATTGCCCTTTGAGTTGCCTAGATTGTATTAACCTTAATGGAATTATATTGATTGATTATATATTGTGATTAGGGAGAAAATAAGATGTTTCTCTTTTGTTCCCAAATGCACAAATGGAAGATCCAAATTGATCCACCCCAAGGAAGGGAAAATGCACAAATGAATCAACTATTTGGAAAAGAGAATAAGAAGAGAGATACCTTAAACTCTGTTAATTATATGTATAGAAATGATGTATGATAGTAATTGAAGAGGTAGGAGAAATACACTAGCCTTGAAATATTACAGATCAAAGAATGCTATTTTCTAAGGCCTGTAGACTATTTATGGAAAAACTGACAGTTGATCCCAAACCGGAATGCAGAGACAAATAAAACCCAGAAATATTTTTCCATTCTAATGTCATCTTATGAAAAAGGTCGACCTTGACCCATAAATGTCAACCCTGACCCAATAATGTCAACCCTGACCTACACAGGTCCGATAGAAAATCTGTTCTCGTCGTCTGAAAGAAATCCAAAAAGGGTATCCAGATCTGGCCTCAAATCAACTATTTTGAACCTGTACCTATAAGAAAAAGGAGATTGTTTATTATGGGGGAGGGGTTTGCCTTGGTCAAACCCCAGTTTTGGAATTAACCTCAAATATATGTAATTGAAATTGCAGAAATGGACAAAGTAAATGCATAAATTCACCTTGCTTGAAAAAGTCCTTGTGGCGGATTCGAATCCTTGAATCCACAAGTATGCTTCAAAATGTGGAATGTAGAAAGGTAAGATGTCTTCAATCTCTTTCTTGTAGATCTCCAACACTAAGTCTTGAATGGGTTCTTTAATTTGGAATAGGCTTGGAAGAAGGTGGATGGAGAGATCACCAAAAGGGTACTATGTAGCTTCAATCCTTCAATGGCCTCCAATAGATCTCCTTCATGAAAATGGATACTTGAATGGATGAATGCTTTCTTGAAATCTTGCTTGATTTCTTGCTTGAATCACCATTGAAGATATCTTGAGAATGC
This sequence comes from Thuja plicata, assembly GCA_018584345.1. NCBI lineage: Eukaryota > Viridiplantae > Streptophyta > Pinopsida > Cupressales > Cupressaceae > Thuja > Thuja plicata. Next base: position 1,194,100 of record MU227499.1, on the reverse strand, counting down.
TTGATCATGATTAGAAGACTTTAGACTTCTTGCTTGATGATGGTTAGAGAAAATGAGAGAGAAAACTTCCCTTTTATATGAAATTAGGGCACAATATTCTAAGGAGGCCTACATAGGAGGATTAAATTCCCATTAAAACCTTTAGCCCTAGGAGAGGACCTATATTAAATATAATTTAGGAATCAATGCTTCAGAACCCGAAACAACTGACCTGGAAGCGGGAAATACTTTTTTCAAAGGCCGACCTCCAAAAACTGTGAGACCTCAGGATATGAACCCTGGGTCAA